>JTDE01003258.1:64382-80074 GCA_014338405.1 Paragonimus skrjabini miyazakii | reverse complement strand
GGAATAACATACCGAATCGTTACGTATTGAAACTTCTGGGTTGCATTGTGTCCGTTTCTGTATCTGTTTTGTATAAAACAGAATCGAATTCAATGGAACCCAGAAGTTTCAATACGTAACACACAACATATATTGTGTATTGCTTATTTCTGTTGACATTGACGCGAGTCAGATCTAACAGTGCTGGGACTCAATTGACTGATGCAGCGAGGTAGTGACCCAGGGTTGCCGGATCCAGTCTGTTTTTCTCGGTCAGCGTCCAGCAGGTGTCTGTTGATCTGAAAGGCATTCATTGAAAACATGGTGTAGCACCGCTCATGTGGATTACAGTAAATACCAGAAGCAAAGTCAGATTACCTGCATACTAGAGTTTTTTGACGAGTGTCAAGTAATGTTTTAAAACGATGGCTAGAAGCGCTGCTAACGACCTGGGGAGGAAGACTATTCCAAAGGTTAATAACCCTGTAAGACGAACTGCTGCCTAAGAAGGACGAAGCTTGAAAAGCTTCTTGTTATTTCCTCGCCGGCCGTCATTATTCGCTATGATGAAGAACGGTTCAACGGGATCTACTCTAAACAGGAAGTTTGTAAGAATTAAACCACCGCAGACTCCTCGAAATTCAGTTGGGTATAGATCAAAAATTTCAAGTTGGTACACGTATGCGACGTTTCTCAGGCCTGTGACTAGCTTGGTAGCCACGCGCTGGACACGCTCAACAGGTAATATGTCTGTCTTCAGTCCGGAATACACGACCTGATTTGCACACTCGGGGAGCAGTCTTATATAAACCCCGTAAACCGTTTGAAACGCTCTATTGTTTATGCGGGGGAAAGTGAACTTAATCATCCAAAGTGCGGCAGATCCTTTCTTCGCCGCCATGTCATGGTGATGCGCAAAAGATAAGTTGGACGACAGCCAGATGCCCAGATCGATCTTCATGATATCTACTGTGCCGAGTGTACTATGAATTACGAAAGCATTGCCAGAGTCTCCGTCGAGTGACATATGTGCGCACTTACTGTCATTTAGTGGAAGACTCCAGTCGTCTGACCAACGCTTAATCTCCTCAAGATCAGTCTGTAGTGCACTGGGATCAGTGGCGTTCCGGATTTTTAGGTCACCGGAATATAGCAGGACGTTGCTGGAAATATTTCCCGGAAGGTCATTGATGTAGATCAGAAATACTGTAAGAAATGATGCAAGAAACTGGACATCAGCCGGCTACTAGCCTCAATTCCTGCGATCCGAACTGAACTGAACTCTGCTCTCCTCGCTTTGCGTTTTGTTCCTGCTACATATCACTTTCATAACGTTAACACTTTCCGCTTTTGTTCAAAACCATAACAGTGGCACGAACGAGATCCAGCAGTATTAGTGGAACCGATTTGAGTGATGCATGACTGTTGAGAACAATATTTAGTGCCAGACATACCTACATAACGCTTTAAGTGTATCGTCCTCAAGAAGGGTTAATACACTGTGCTCACTTTTTCAAAAGTACCATTTATCTGCATGAGCTGCCTCTTTCGAGAAGGCTGCATTCCGTCCGGGGTTTCACTGCTTGCCGTCCTCAGTGAACAGAAACACGACTGTAAGATCAGTATTTTACTGTGTTCTCGGTATTCTCTTTATCCCCCAAGCGCGGTGCTACACCCTGTTTTCAGTGACTGCCTTTCACGTCAACAAAACTGATGACATCGTAACGGACAAACTAACTGGATCCGGGTAACCTGGGTCTCCAACCTTGCATCCGTGAACAAATCGCTAAAGACCTGTCTCAGTGTAGTTGCACGACGTCTGAGAATGTCATCGCACTGCATATGGCCATATTTAAAAGCGCTCTGGTTGAAGCACTAAAGGCTTTATATGAAATGAAGTCAGAGTTGAGGTCACTGAACGAGTATATTGCGCTCACCCTTCCAGGTGTTGTAGTTGCTCGCAAGACAGTGCTTTTGTTCACAGCTCAAATTAAGGAAGCCGCGGCAAATCTAAAGGACAGAGCACTCCGAGAGGAGGCTTGTTTTGTGGGAACGATTTCCAGTCACAACCTATTCAAGTGACCAGGCCAGAGTGGTGTTAAACACTGTGTTCCCTCCAGAGTTAACAAACTTGGTTTCTGCCAGCAAACTTCGCTCCAAAGCTACCTGGAAATCACTGGCATTTCTCGTGACGTTACCCGGGAAAGTACTGGACAAACAGTTCAGCTTGGGAAAAGTCATGCTAATCTAAGGGGAGTCTCGTTGGATCGCTCATTGCAAGCGACGGAACCGCTCCCAGCTTGATAGAACAGAGTAACGCATCAAGGCTGACCTGAAACTTCAAGCCAACGTAAAAGTCCTTATTCCTATTCTCAAGAGGAGACCAGTGCCTCCGAATGGATCAACTAATGCACCCATACCCACATCAAAGACGGCTGCTCCCATCCCTTTGGATGGCCAATTGTCTGTGGAGCTGCACGGGTCTGAACCAGTAGCTCCTAAAGACACTACAGACTAACACACTCTCTCTACAACCCCAACCAATTAGTTTCAAAACGATCCTGTTAAGAATTATTCTATTCCTAAGTTTTATAATCTAACAAATCTGCTTGACAGATAGACTCATATCTGGCTCCTTCCAGGCACGTCTTTTTCGGATGGATTAGGCTTATTACGTTCAAAGTTCTCTTCTAATCTAAAATCCCACCCAAATTATCGAGGGTAAAAAACTGCAAACCGCCTTCTAGTAATTCGGAAAGCGGAGACCAGCAGATGCGGACGAATCGTCCCACAGGAACGCTCACATGCTCAGGGTGTGATAAAACGACCTCTACCGCCCGAGAAGGCTCACGGAACTCTTGCGCTGTCTACGCACTCCCTCTCGTTACTAGGACTGCTTTCTCAAGCTCCTCCTCGTGTTATTCTGTCTCTGTTTGCACCCGGCCAAATGAGGAGGTAGCCCTCAAGTGCGTGTACACTAACTTTGTCTTTTAAACAAACTACCGGAAATCAGACAGTCCACAACACTAGCTTTCATATTCTTGGTTTAACAGAGACCTGGCTTTCCGCAGATACCAGTGGTAACGAACTGTATGTTCCTGGGTACTCATACCGAACGGACTCCTGCCGTGGACGCATGGGAGGCTGTGCTGTCTTCCTAAACCAGAAAGTCGCGGTAGCATTTGTCGTAAGGGACTTTATCCCCCCAGAGAAATGCGACGGATTCTGGTTCGAACTCCAGCTTGACAGTCGCGACACACCCCTTGTCGGTGTTATGTACCACTCGCCGTCGTGTAGGGCATCCGATGATGAAACCATTCTTGCCGCCCTAGATGGTCTCACGTCTACACAGCGGTTCTCCCATGTTCTCATTATGAGCGACTTCAACGCACCCAAGCTCAACTGTATGGCTGCTTCTCATTAGGACTCTGACTGCCGATTTTTGAGATCTTTGGCAGTGCTGATCCATGAAGTAACCTGGACACAGCGTGTCAAACTACCTACACGACACCGTCCAGGACAGACACTTTCCTTGCTTGACCTGGTTATCACCAATGGGGCTCACCTGGTAAATAAAGTGATCATCAAACCACCGCTGGGGCATAGTGACCACATACTACTGGCTCTTGATTTTATCTGCTACCCGCTCCAAAATGCTGCAACAAAGACTTCATCTCGAAATTTCCAGAAGGCAGACTTTGACGCACTAAGGACATCCCTAAGTACATTCAGACACGTGTCTGATTCAGTGAACTCAAACAACCTGTCTTTTTAAGCCGCCGTTTACGAAGCTGATTAGGCATTCATTCCCTGCAAACTATGGAAGTCCTCTCCTCGTGCACCGATTTCGCGGAACTTACGTCACCTTTTTGACCTACGTTCTCATCTATTCTCTAAGCAGAAGCTAACGAGCAAACCGGAGGATCTAGAAGCCTTTCGCGGGAAACCTGTCAACACAACCAACAGATACAGTCATAATTCATACTGGTAGCCCGCGAGAATAAGAATTTTCTTTTCAGGTACACTTGCCGCCAGAGAAAAACCAAGCCCTCAGCGCTTTTTCTGCGGGATTCATGACTGGGAAACTTCCTCCAACCTCCAGGTGGTTGCTGATGTGTTCAGAGAATACTATTCAGCAGTTTATAATGTGGTTCCGCCAAACCGGCATCCGATTCTCCCTGGAAGAAATTTCCAACATTCAGTCCGGACAGTTGACTTTTCTGTGCTCGACGTTCAGGATCTATAGTTTAAGGTCAATCCTTATAGTGCAATGAGACCGGACGAGATCAATCCTCGGATCCTCAAAGAAACGGCCCTTGGTTTGGCGGCGCCCCTCCATAATCGGTTTAGACAGGCACTTCGGACCAGCACTCACTCCACACACACTCCACAATGGCCTATTTCCACACTCGTGAAAATAGGCCATTGTCGTACCTATATTACAGGCAGGCGATCGTCACTCTCCTGCTAGTTAGCCTCATCAGCATCCCATGCAAGGTAATGGAGAGCCTCTTAAAACGCGCCATCCTTGAGCATTATTTCTCAAATATTCTCTTCTCCTTTACCCAGCATGGCTTTCTTCTCGACCGGTCATGCATAACCAATGTGTTAATCTTCATGGGTAGCCTGAGAGGCGCCAAAGACAATGGCCATATCTCGGATGCTATCATTTTTTATTTTGCGAAAGCATTTGACCTTGTCTCACACGGTCCTCTTGTACATAAATTAGATGCTTATAGCATTGAAGGAGAGGTTTTCGGCTGGATTACATCGTATTTTGGTAACAGGACTTTCAGAGTGCAAACCGGTTTGGATCTTTCTTCCCCCTCCCCGCTGGTGTTCTTCAAGGATCTGTACTCGATCCGCTGTTGTTTCTATTATACATCAGTGACCTTCCTGACTTTATTTCTAGCGACGCCCTCCTTCCTGCTGATGATTTAAAAATCTGGAATTCTCGTGATCCAAGTGCATTGCAGATTGACCTTGACCGTATTAAGTGCTGGTCGGATGACTGGAGTCTCCTTCTGAACGACAGTAAGTGTGCACGTGTATCGCTCGGGGGAGTCTCCTGGAACCTATTCGTGATACCTGGTGCACACCGTGTAATAGGCACCACGAAAGTTGATCTCAAAAAAGAATTAAAGATTTGGCTGTCGTCTGGTTTATCTTTCTCTTATCATCACCAGATGGCCACCAAAAACGGATTTGGAACTCGGGATGAATAAAAAAGGCTATCGCCGCATAGATGAGCATACCTTTCAATCACTTTACGGCGTCTACATAAGACCACTGATTGAGTATGCTTTTCAAGTCGTATACACCGGCTTGAAAAAAGATATACTTGCCATCGAACATATCCAGCAAGTAGCTACCAAAATGGCCACTGGCTTGCGGAACTTCTCTTGAAATTCTTGATCTTTATCCACTTGAATTTCGAAGATTCCGCGGCGATTTAATCTTGATGCACTTCTTCTTTAGCACAAGACTCGTTCTGCAATTCTTGGCCTCAATAATTGATAACTGACGAAGGGGTCACGATAAGAGGCTCTGTTAGCTTCGACCCCAGACCTTTCTTAGGCAACAATGCTTCTTTTACAGGGTTATCAAACACTAGAACGACCTTACATTAGAGGTTGTTAGCTGCTCTTCAAGGGACGATTTCAAAGTGTTAGTAGATTCTCACCCACCTAAGAAACTGTTAGATTAGTATTTTACTCTGTTCCTAGTACTATCTTTAACCTCCCTTGTGTTCAGTGGTTGCCTTCTAGGTCAACAGAGAATCACCGACATCGAAACGGACAAACTGACCGGATCCGGATAACTTGGGCCTTCAGCCTCGAACCCTTGAACAAATCGTGGAATTTGAGAACGCAGTGAAGCCCTTTAAATTAAGCTTCCCGGGTGTACGCCCATGCAGAGAGTTTGGCTACTCTATGTAGCTCCGAGCCCGTTTCTCTATATTTTTTGTCAATAGCATGTCTCTGTGCACACACCTGTAGCTTCAGTAAAACATTGAGCTCTAGTCGATTCCTGATTTATGTCAATGTCTTATCGCTTCGCCTGTTGGAAGACAAAGAAAGCGTGAAGTCGTTGATATAAATCAAGAACCGACTGGATTTTCTCAATACAAAAGTGCACTTTTGTAGACTACGTACGGCTAGTTGGCTGTCCAAATGGAGCGGTCATGTAGGAGAGTCTAGATGGGATCCAACAGTGGACAGTAACATGGGAGATGTTACTGAACGTTACCAAATGTAAACGATTGTTGGGGGCGAATGCGTGGGTTCCCATGTTAGGAAACCAAACATTGACACTTGGGAACTCCCGCGGAGACCAGTGAAAGGGAAGAAAAAACAATTTAGTTTTTACTCTAAAAAATTTGTTGTCAAGACTAGAGAAGATCCGGCGGAGAATTTATCACTAGTTTTTTTTACAAGAAGATCCTATGAAACACGGTCGAAAACTCTTGGGAAGTTCAAGAAGGTGGCCTGTTAAACGAGAGTATTATTTTTGGTTTCTGTCAGGCTGTCCGTGAAGATGAGCATATTGACTACTGATGATCCGTTAGGAGTGTAGCCATGCTGTTTAGTGGCGAGATGATTATTTCAGAAAAGTGTTTATGGAGAGCGTGTTTTACCAAATGTTCCATCATTATGGGATGCTAGTTAATCTGATCAGTCGATAACCATCAGGAGAGCGTTGGTTAGCCGCCTCAATCATAAACGTGATAGTGGTCTCTTTCCATACCTCGGGGAGTGCCCCAATTTGGAGTTTGTTTACGCGGGTTGTAAGAGGACTCCATTAGGTTAAACGATGCTTTCGTGAGAATTCACGGATGGTTCACTTGTGACCTCATTGCACTCTGTGGGTTAAAATCAAATGGATGATCTCAGGTATAAGTAATCCGATAATCTTGATGGCGCCGAGACCTTTCACAAAATGTGCAGGTCGAATGTAAATCGAACAGCCACTGCGTTTGCCTTCATACCTGAATAAGGTTGCTTGAAATAGCACATACACAGAAATTTTTCTTTCAAGTGCGCGCATAACCATCTTTAGAGTTAACCGTCAGCACTTTCGTTATTTAAGGATCAGTGCGTCGCGGTTTACAACTCCGGCATGTTTTTCCAGTCTGTCTGCACGGGTGTATCAGCTACTTCCCTCGTGGGCAGAGTTCCCAGTGCCAATGTGGAAAGTTTCTTGATGTCCAACCCTTTTCGTTTAATGCGTTCGAAAATACCCAGTGAAGTCATGAGGACGACAAAGTGGCGAACAAGACTTGTTTTCTGTGTTCGATCATCAGGCCAATTACAGCACAATAAATATGAAAACGGTAACTGGGATGGGTAAGAAAAACGGTCAATAGATGTTATGGACGGCGTGTTTGTTGTCGGTTACGTAAACACTGTTCCTAATCGTGGGCTTGATTGATTGTAGGCCAAGGGAGATTAAGTGTCCGTCCGAACTTCCGAGCGCAGTGGTGAGGGTTGCGTAATCAGATACTAATGGCCTCGGCAACGGTCAACATTCGGAATCTCACCAAAGATGGTGAGATTCGAAACAGTATTTGCGTAGCTGATAACAAACACGCCGTCCACAACTTCTATTAACCGTTTTTCTGATTCACCCAGTTACTGTTGTCTGATTTTATTGTGTTGTAATTAGCCTGATGATCAAACACAGAAAACAAGTTTTGTTCGCTACTTTGCCGTTCCAACCCTTTCACTGCAGTGGATTTGGACCGGATTCATCCACAAGTATTAAAAACCATCTGTGCTTACCAAACCACTTCATGTCTTTCCAGGTCGATCGTTAGTGCTCGTTTCATTTTCAAAAAAGGGAAAGTTGCCAATGTCATCTCTATTCATGATTCCAATGATCGACCCTCCCCTGTCAGCTACCGACCAACCAGCTTAACGAATGTCCCATGCAAAGTCTTCTGTAACGTCTTCCCAAGCGAATTACTATAACCCACATTGTCAACAATCTTAGTTCTGTACCTCACCACGATTTCCTGCGAAATAGGTTCTGCTTAACTAAGGCGTCCCTCCCTTACAATCAGCTTAACGGGCGCTAGCGATATTAGTGTTATATTGGACGCCATTATCTTTGAATTCGCTGATTCGTTTGACCACGCATTCCGCCTCTACGGTAAAATGGTGGGAAACAGCATTAAAGGTGATTTTACCCACTTTGCTATCTCGTTTCTTAATGATAGGACTTCCCGCGCCACAACTGGTTGCGACATCCCGTCCCTCGCAGGTACCTCAAAAGGTGTACTACAAAGATAAGCGTTTGGAACATCAGTATTTTTAATTGATCTCAGTGAGTTGTCCGAAGAATCTTCTGGTCACTCCGTTTTCTGTGCGAATGATCTGACAAGACAGAGCTCATACGATCTCAGCAGTCTGCAAGCTGACCTCAGTCCAGTTGAGGAATGGTCAGAGAAGTAGTCACTTCTCATTAACAAGGACAAGTTCGTACACTTCATGGTGGAGGTTCTATCAACGTCATCATCATTATAGACAGCAGTACTTCAACGGTTCTCATTTACGCTTAACTGCCATATAACCATCAAGGAAAAGTCTGACTCTGACCAGGAAAATGAGACAGTAGGAGGGAAGAAGAGAACTAACTACTAAAAATAGTTTCGCCTGTATTCAAACATTAAGCATTTAAGTGCCTATGCCTTGCAAACGAACAATTAAACCATAAGTGAAGGTAAACCGTCGTCAACAAAACAGCTTCTTTACAACTTTCACTGTCCCGCATCATTAAATCAACTTCCTTCACAGATAACTCGGACGAACAACGACAACATCCATGTCACCGAGCCCGATTAGACGTCAACTCACCTAACTTCTCCAGTCATCCACTCTGTGAGTCCAGTAGACCGGGAGACGGACCCGATCTACAGAGGTCAACCCCTTGGTGAACGATTTCATTTCTTTGCGCCAGGTCATCATCTGTCCACCTCATGTCAGTCGGCCACAGTATGGGCAAATAGTGCTCGGTGTGACAGACTACTGGCAGTCATCCGTAGTACATGTTACAGCCATTTAATTAGGTGTTAAAGTAAGGATAAAACAAAAGATCTCCCTCGACAGTCACTACTAAATACCCGGCCCTTAACCTCTTTATTGCTTACTCCTTGGTGTGACCCGATGCGAGCCGTCGAACTCAAGTGGTCTTAAAGGCTTAGTTATATGGCTGCCGTTCATCGTGTCCATTTCACGTCATGACAAGTACGGCTACAGAAGAATTAGCTGTTTTGAACATTTTAAAATGGACGTTTCCGCGAGCTTGTCAGAAAGCTTTTCAGATCGTTTATGGGGCTCACGTCAAAAAATTTGCTGAATACACTAACTCAAATCTGCCAGAGCTTGTTTAGCGAGCTGCGAGTGAACTGCACTTAAGTTCGCAAGACCTGTCGGCTTGCGGTTCATTTTTGTTCTTGTATTGAACTGAACCGATGGAGGTTATTGAAGGCCGGCTTATTTCGGACGTTAGCTGCTAATCAGTACAGCCTTTTCATGATCACTGTGTTACGTGTGCTGGTATAGTGTCATGTTGCCAACACGTGGGTCCCAGTCAGTCCTTCTCAGCGCGTGTTTACTTATAAGGATGACTTGGAGTGGCTGTGCATCGTGTACAAGATTCTATCGATAGTAATTTAACTGACTGCTGTTAATTAAATTAAGCATGGCAATCCATTGTATTCTGGTTGGGTCATGTGATGACGTAGTTCTTCTCCAGTTTTGTGCTTCTGTATACATGTTTACATTCCATGTATACATTTAATTTTTTTCAAGGTGCTCATATGATTTCACAAAAGGCACAACGTATTCGAAGCGGCAGTTTATTTTTAGCCCTCCTGTTGTTTCACGGGTCAGACTTTTGGGTAAGAGACTCAGTGTGTGGTTTCCTTCCCGCGGTATAAGTGACCGGAAAGTATCAGAAGTTATCTTTGCTTAGACAGGTGATTCTATTCAGCTTCACTACCTTTCTAGTTTACCGTTAACTACCCTCTCTGCAAACCAAGTCAATGAACGAACATTGGCGCTTCGACAACGAGCGAGGAACTTCTCTTTGAATACCATAGGCTTCTAGTTTGTGTTACAGGGGCCGTGTGGGACACGGACGGAAGCATTGGCAAAGTCAATGAAGATAGCATCTGAGATTAAGCTATTGTCTTCAGCCTGCGTCAGACTATCTATGAATATAAGCGTATTAGTCATGCATGACTGGTTAGGAAGGAAGCCATGCTGGGTAGAAGAAAGAAGATGGTTTGACAAGTAGTGGTTGAGGATGACACGCTTTAATAGGCGCTACATTATTTGGAACGGAATGCTGTTAAGGCTGATTGGCCAGCAGCTAATCGGAGAGTGCTGGTGTTAGGGCCAGGGTAAACCTGACCCAAAGAACACGATTCTGCTGAGGGAAATTAGATATCACTGGCGGTTACTGAGATATACATCGGCATGGGATTCAAATATTTCTTCGCGCGCTCACGCCGTTGCAAGCTCAATGATTTTCTATAAATACAGACCAGTTTCTCATGTAAATTCGCAAAGCGTCTGGTGACTAAATACATTGCTATCCAGAGTCTGCTTTGTCCGTGTTCTCATTCGTTCTTGTCGTTCGCGGTTTTGGGGTCCAATCGGAAGGGGTTTCTATTCGCGTTATTCGTTCATCGTTGTTCGTAGCAGTTATTCGCGTTCGTGTTCAGTAGGATTCAGTTATAACAGCTGGTCTTCCGCCTCAAATATGGGCGTAACCGTCGCCTCCTTGCGCGAACTAAGGAGATTGTCAATCTTGATTGTCTGCTTAAACAGCTTCTAAAAGGGTTCTGCCAGATTAGCGACTGTTTTTTGATGATTCCAGAATGGATCTCGTCAGGACCTCTTGCGCTGTATGAATTAACCTTGAATAAACGATCTTAAATATCTAGCACAGAAAACTCAACGGTAACGTGAGGTGGCTGGAAATTCTGCAGCGGTAGGATAAAGTGCTAATTTGGCGATGCAATGTTGTAGACTGCTGAATAGTACCCCCTGAATCGCTCGGCCACAACTAAGGAGTCAAACGAATTCTCCCCATCGAGCAGTCGCAAGGAAAGAGCCGAGGATTCATTCTTTCTTAGTCGTCGCATATGCTTGAGTAAGTAGCTGTGTTCCTGTGGAATTTTCGAAGGATCTTCTCCTGAACGGGTTTGTTGAGTTCATGGATTTCCTGCTTACACCTACTTCGGACAATGTGGAGCGCGCCCAGGTCCTCCGAGTTCCCCGTGAACTTATGGTTTGCAAATAAATGGGAATGGTCATCGAGGAGACGACGTATTCTGATGGAAAGGGGTGATCGCAAAGGGAAAGTTATCCGCTTTCTAAACCGCGCTTTAAAACGCACAGTGGTTCTGGTCTAGTGAGTCATAATCAAGAAGAAGTGAACCTAGGTAGCTTCTCAGGCGGTTAAAATCAGCCTGATTAAAATTGCGAATTGTGGACTTTTTCACTGGTTGTTGTAACCAGTAGCAGATAAGATCAAGGATGAGCATAGAGTGGTCACTGTGTCTGAATGGTAGTTTCATGATCACCCTGTCTCCCAGGTAGCTCTCATTAATGGTGACTAGGTCTACCAGAGAGGGAATCTGACCATAACGATGCCGCCTCGGAGCACTGACACGCACTCTCTCGTGTCAAAATCAATAAGAAACCCGAGATTCCGCTTTCAAATTCCTGGGAAAACATCGATACCCACTTCGTCTTGGATGCATTGTTTGCACTCATAATAAGTAGATAAGTAGAACGTCATAAGCCTAGGAATGTTTGGCGGTTTGTAAGCAGACTGTATGCATCGGAGTTTTTGAACGAGAGAAAACGGTGGATAAACCTCTGGGAGTGAGTTTCGACCACGCAATACCAGTCGAGGCCACAGAGCGTCACGTTTATCTGAGGACTAAAGTCCACCAATAACCGTAGGTGTTGGGAAATACCGGTGAAGGGAGATCACAGAACCCCGCATTATCCCGCGGATGGAGTCAGCTCGGTAAACTGAATACTCAGGGACATTCAATCCACTACCAGTGATGTCACCTGTAAGTCAGGTCTCAGTGAAAGCAAATATAAGGGGTTGTGTCATTAATTAACTGTCTGATTTCCGGCAACTTATTGAACAAACAGAGAGTTCCTATACGTACACTCAAGAGCTACATCCTCATTTGATTTCACACAAAAAAGACAAAAAACTGCAAGGAAGAGCTTGGGAAAAAAGACATAGAATTGAGGGGGTGTTGGAGTTAAACTCGGTCTGTACTGCCGAGTTGTTCTGACGGCCCTCCTTTGAGGCTGCGGGTGAGACATCATCGCTCCCGCGTGCGTCTGCGACCCTACAGGACGCTTGACCAGCATTGTCGGTATCACAACTTGCGACCTCTGCGTCCCTGCTAAATTCCGTCTTTTGGGAAGGTGTTTTTGAGTCTTCATCCACGGAAAAGTTGACTTTTTCCTCTGCTGAGTGCGGGGTATGAAGAAAGGCAATGTGCGCGGTTTTATGGGGCCACTGATAGAAATATCTAGTTGGGCGGCGTAGAGAAATGACTTGTTAATCACAGGGGTCAACCCAAATAGACTTCTTTCGTTCCGGATTGTTGGAGGAAAGAATTTTTCGCCTGACCGTTTGGTATATTTTGGGCAGGTAACTCGAAAGGCGGTTTTTGATGGATCTCACAGTGCCGCCGGTAGACCACTACGTAATGTAGCAACTATTTAAACAAATTACGCATTAAGAAGTAAAGTGTGATGTTAGAAGAAAAGTGGGCATACTCATCAGAAATTCTGGTTAAAACCTAAATATGCTAACTGGGCTAGATCTGTAGGTCTTAATGCAGTACAACCAGAAAACGGGTTTTGTGTTTGTTGAATTTTGCTTTCCACTTAGAAAATAGATTAGTACCTCCTCAGCATAGTGAAGGCTACAGCCATGTCACAGGAAACCCTTTTGGTAAGGAATTGTTTATGTTGCCGGAGTGTATTCGGAATGAGTCATGCACAGCATCTTACGCTTGTTGATCGTCATCACCCTCGATAGCAGTACCTCAGCAGTTAGTACTGTTGCTCAACTATCACACAACCACAACAGAGAGCAAACTCCTGTATAAGACTAAAGAGGAGGAACCTGACCTATACTGTTACCTTGTCGTGGTGGTCGCGCTTGTGTACTGTTTTGCTCTGGCGAGCTGTGCCGACTACGGCATCGGTCTTTCCAGGCGCAACCTTGTCAGACAGACAAAAAGGGGAGCAGTTAAACGGAAAGCAGATGCACTGATAGGGTTATATGTTGCACTACTGATCGCGTAAGAGTGCTTAGGTAGCGAGACATGACCCTATGTGCATACAACAGAATTATTTTTGTAGTTACGGCAATGCTGTTTTCCATGTCAGGAAGAACCGGTTTTTAAAGGGTATCGTTAAACAAGAGCACTCCGATCGTCCAGTGGTTTACCGTGACCGCCGGCGTATTATCCAATACGATCGAAAAACATCCAGTATAACCCAGAGGCTTGATGTAGCTTCGAGTACATCCACTGTGCGCAGCAGTGCTCCGAATCAGATATTAGTGTCTTATTCACTGCACTCTCGGGCTACGCAAGCCCTTCACTGCTAAATGAGTCGGACTCTTGAATCATTGGCTGTAAGTATGGTCACCCAAGAAAACTCTGTATGCTGTTGCCTCACGAATCAGACTTTCAAATCAGAGACTCGGAGTGGGATCCCACAAATCAACCCCGGTCTGCGCCGTAAGCGTTCGGAAAGTGTCAGAGGTTAATTTTCTACTGACAGTGACATTATTACCCTATCACAACTTTCCTTCCATTTCATCCCGAAAGTTTTTTGCTTTTCATGTGCCTTCGGGCGATAATTATTCTCTGAGGCCCAGACAGCTGATGAACATTGGCGCCTTCAATGTCCGCACTCTCCGATAACTTGGTCAGGAAGTTGCGCTGACAAGTACGCCCTCAAGATTGGAGCTTGTTGTGTGATGTGTGTCCAATACGCGAGTGTACGATTCTACCACCGTTATCTACTTGATCTCACCTCTGGATAACTGTCGATTCAAATGTTTTTCTCTTTACAGTGATGCCGAAGGTGAATCTCGTGGTCAAGCTGGAGTGGGAATCACACTAAGTTCAAGGGCAGAGCAATGTTTGCGTGATTGGATCCCAATGAACAGTCGCTCGTGCGCTGTTAGACTCAATACATAGGTTAAAGTCTGTCGACGTAAATCAGAAAGGCCTTGTATATCCATTATATTAGCGTACGCTCTAACGGATAGCTGTTCGGATGCTACCAGAGGTGCGTTCTGTGACGCCGTCGTTGAGCTTTTGAGACAGAGCAAACGTTCAGATATCATCATACTAGCAGGCGATTTTCTTGTTCAGCTTAGTCGTTTTTCTTCAGAGGAGAAGTGACTGGGAGGTGTGTTTGATGTCCAGGCACAACGCAGTCCAAGATACTTGACTGGCATTCGAGCGGTGGGAGTGTGAAAAACGCTTCCCAGGAGGCGTTAGTGAAGAAGTTGCTCGGTTGAAGTCAGGCAAGGGATCCTAACGAACACTGAGAACAAATCGCGGTAGCTGTGAAAGCATGTTGTGAAGAGGTGTGTGTGTGCTGTTCAATTGCGACAGAACTGGATTTTCATCAGCGTCGATCGATCCCACCTGGTTCTGAATATGATGGCCGTCGAGAACTTAAACGCAAGCTGACTAAAAGCTTGCGCAAAGACCGTGAGTACTACTTAGCCGGATAGTCGAAAGAGATGGAAGGAGCCTTTTTATCTTTGAACAGCATAACGCTATTTCCCCTGATCCGTGATTGTACTAGCCCTCGAGTTGGTGTAAGTGAGACCATATTTACAAAGATGGTTCACTTACCACCAGCCAATGGCACCGACTTGACAGATGGGTTGAACGTTTCGAAGAACAGTTCAGTTGGCGTAAGCCGGACCAGATAGACGACGGGATCCGAATGATCAGTTATTGCTTTTCAGATGACCCTCCGTCGGAAGCAGAGATGGTCCTAGTGCTTAAGTTATTGGATCGTAATAAGGCTTCTGGATCACACCTCCACTCTGCTTCTCTTTTCAGAGATGGCGGAAAGACGTTGATATCAGAATTGACGAAACTCTTGCATACGATTCGGAAAACTGAAGAAGTGATGAGTGCTCACCAACGGTAATTCACGTTTTCAAAAAAGGGCCCGAAGTCTATGTGACAACCACAGAAGCATCAGTCTGGTATCTGTTGCGTCCAAGTCACTCACTGACCTTATCTTACATCAGCTCACTAAGCCCAGTGAAAGTCAGATACGCGGAGAACAGGCAGGAGTTCGGCTCGGTCTGTTGATCACGTTTTTACCTTGCGATGGATCTTGGAACTTCGGCACTCTTACAGACAGCCAACAGTCGTGGTGTTTTTAGACCTTAGGGCTGCTTTCGATTCGGTTGGATGCAACACCCTCTGGAGTTACCTTCTTCGCAAGGGAGTTCCAAGGAGGTACGTAGGTCTGTTGAGACCACTGTATGCTCACTGCAAGTAGGGCGAGTGTTTATGAGCAGCGTTCTCGGGCGTTCATCACTACTAGTGTTGTCCGTTTTTCCCCTTGTTCGATCTTAACATGGACGACATTCTAGATAGTGCACTTGGGGGATCCAGTGAG
>JTDE01003258.1:14264-60663 GCA_014338405.1 Paragonimus skrjabini miyazakii | reverse complement strand
TATAGCCTGCATCGAATTGCATTGCGGTGTTATTTGAATGATTAGCTATTGCATCCCTGTAGTTTTTTTGTGAGAAGCAGAAATGGTCCTGACACCTAATTTGTCTATGCGTACCGAATTCTTATGTGTAGGTCTTCCTCCGTCTCATATTTTTAAAGATGGCGGTGAGAGATTAACATCAGAACTTATAACAATCTTTTGGAAATCTGAGTTGACTCCTTTTCATTTATGCTTATCGACAGTGGTCACCGTTTTCATCTACGAAACAAGAAAGCCCTAATTTAATGAGGTGTGAAATTCAGTCTATTTCATGTACTCACGTTTTAACTCGGTTACGGTTATTGGGTTGTTGTTTCATTAGTTAACGTCACATTTTCCTCTTTACAGAAAGAATCATTCAAAGGAAACACCAGTGCTGGCGAAATGAGCAGCTCGACTGTAGACGATGTTGTCGTATCAGAAGAACCAAAAAAACCGATTAAGTCCCGACGCAACCTGGGAATGTTTGGTGGTGTTTTCTGTTCTGTCACTTTGTCGCAGTTCAGCAGCGTAATCTTTTTGCGCCTTGGTATGTTCGCTTTCGATCTTTTGACATCTACCTTCTTCCGCGATGTTTTTTTGTAGGTTTTGTCGTAGGCCATTCAGGTCTACTGGAATGTTTCGTGCAGTTCTTTTTGGCTTACATAATTCTGCTTTTGACTGTCTTATCGATTTGTGCTATTAGCACGAACGGTGCAATTGAAGGTGGTGGAGTCTACTGTATCCTTTTATCATATTTGCGCTGCATTTGCTAACTGATAGACTAACAAAGTTTTCAAGGTAATTTCAACATAGTTCTGGTTATAGCCAATATTTCCTTAGTGTTCAGCATCGTAATGAAGTGGGAATCGATCTCTCTTGTTTCCGAATTATTGTATGGATGATAGTGTTACAGTGGAGATTTTGATGGTCCGAACAATCATAACATATGTAACCGTTTGTGAAACAGGCTTGTTCGCCTGCCGCTTATCCCTAATTCTCTTTTGGATTCCATCCATCATTCGTCAGTCATGTTTAGAGATTTGAGGAAGAATGCACACTAGCCACATCATTTGGTCAAATTATCTAGGCAAATGGAAATCGATTCGGTGGTGGCCAACATTCGTTGTCTGACCAATTTTGGGTGTTTAGCCGGATCTTTGTAGACTACCTGAAGAGCTTAAGTGGGGTCGACTGTACGATCTGTATCGGCTAAACGTGCGAATAATTCGGTATTGACATGTCCATCTAATTGGTCCCCACATGATGTTTTTTGATCTGTTTGGACAAACACCTTATCGTGCGACCTAAATATTCTACCGTATGGCAACAAGAGAGTGAATGCACAAGCGTGAATTAACCGACGACAGGGAAGTTGTCTTTTAGGTTGGGTAATAACAGGCGGAATGTGATAAACCATGTGCGTAGTGTTGTCATCTGGACTGTGCGCTTATCTATCGAATAAGTCCGATAGTTGAATGTCTCTGTTACTTTTTCACCTGCAATTGGCAAATGGATAGATACAACTTCCTTCTCCAAACCGTATGACTTAGCTGTGATCATGTTCTTAGTTGTAAGACGATCCGTACAGTCGTTGTTTACATGCTATTCCAAATTCGTTAAGCTTTTATACGTGTATACATGTGATGATTAATGATGGAGAACAGTAGTTCGTCACCACTCTGTTCTATTTTCTTTATGTAATGAACACATTAAGTTATCTGACTTTAGTCAGGTCGGGTATACTGTTGCAACACTCAGCGGGTTGGACATTTCTCTGCGTGTTTGTCAGTCAGGTGGACGAAGTCACATGTCTAGGTCATATGGGCAGCGCCTACCAGCGTGTATCTCCATTTTAGTAGCTGCTAGTGAGGAATGCAAAACCACACAACGCATAGCATCCTTCGTTGATTCCGCGCTATATGAGTGAGAGTTACCCATTGAAAACATTGAACCTAGTGAAAGTGGAGTCGAATGGTTTTCTTGAATAACAGATAGCCCTTCACTGAGGTGATGAAGTATGTTCAGTATCTAACGGAGAATGCAAGATTAAAAAGTATAATAATGCACTCTTCAATTGATGAACGGGAACACCAAAGCCTTTCCTATTACGTCTGTTCCATCTAAATACGGTAACCGGCGGGAACGTTTGCCCCGTTAGCCACAGTGAACAGGGTGAGTAATCGCCCGGTTAAAGTGTATCTGTTCTAATTGTCTGGGTAACTGTGTTATGTAGTTTCGTTGGTCGATCTTGATAGACACCAAAGAGACATTTACAGCCGTTGTTAAATCGATGCAGCGAACTGAAAGCAAGAGGTCTGTGATCTTCTACCTACTCTTTTCTTGAGCTTTGTTGGTGTACTGAATGGTGAATCGTCTGTCTGATCTTTTCGTAGTTCAACTTTGAGTTTTGTTTTTCAACTTTATCCTCTCTGGAATGCACTAGCGTGCACTTGTATACTGAAATGCTTCTTGTATTACATTTCATACATCTTTCTTCTTAGTATAGATCTTGTCATTGCAGTCTCTCTCATTGTTTATTTTCCGACAGATAAGGGTTTCCTTTTCGTGCTAGTTATTCAATTGGCTAACCAGCATTGGCCGGCTGGACACAAAGGCCTCACTCACACGCCTACTGGTCTTATTGCTTCGGGTTTACACCGGATACGTGGTGTGTGAGTGGAACCGCAAGTGGTGCAGCGCAAGCCACTTGGGGTGATGGTTTAAAGCGAGGGCGTTCTTTGGTTTCGATCACTGTGACAGGCTAGTCCTTTTCGGATGCCGCCAACCATGTGTGTGTGTGTGCGTGCAGATTTTAAATCCAATACGGGCGACCGAAACGGTGTATGCCTTCTTTGTTTGCCTTAAGTAGGGTTTTCGCTTAAGCAACACGGTAGTTCGCCAACCACACTTACAAAAAAATTCCATATGCGCAGTCATTTGTGTAACTAATGACCTACACAGTCTATGATGGTTGAGCAGTATGCACCGTATGTCACCTGAGTGTTTAACTTACCTACGGTTGAACAATCAATGGTATATGTGATCGTTAGCCTCTGATGTTCTGTTTGCTCCGCTTCGTTTAGTCGGTAGATGCTATGTACCATGTTTCGGCGCTTCATGTTTACTCGAGTCGCTTGATGAAAACATTGGCTTACATGTTCGAATGTTTCTGCCGGCGTGTCGTATACATCGATGCGTTTACTAGCTCTTGTGTGTTTTATGGTGGTGTGTTCTGTGGAAACTGTTTTAATTTCGTGTTCATTACTACTGCGGCGAGCAGTTCTTCCCGGTATTTTCCAGGGTGTATGTGTGACATGCAGTTGACCCCGATTTCTGCCTTTAGTCTTATAAATTATCTATGGATTCTGGCCGCTGTAACACTTTTCAACTCTTAACCCTGTTATGCTTGCTTTTAATCGTGCCATTCGCTTTTCTTTATTTCACTGATCTTACTCTTACTGTCGATGTTGTGTCTGTGGAAGCCTGGAGGTATCGTTTTATATTTATGTGTGCTGAATTCACCAATAGCTGATTGGTTTTGCAAGGCGATCGCGATTGATCTCGTTGCTGTCGTGTATACGTTTAGAGTAGTATATTGTGCACTTGTGATGGCATCTATCTCACTACATGAAAGTGAACATCATTTCGCCTTGCAACTTCCTGCAAAATAGCTTTAAACGAATGTCACTCATTTCCGTTTATTTTGTCACGGCTTTTACGTATTCTCATGTATATATATATTCTATATTTAACACGTGATGACCACATGGAGTGGCCAACGTATCGCGTACGTTCGCATCATCTTGACCTTGACTATTATACGTGTATCAGTTATGCTCAGTCGAACTCTTGGACCGGAGTTCGGTGGAGCTGTTGGAACGGTGTTTTTCTTTGCTCAGGTTTGTTGTTCAGCGCTTTATATTACTGGATTCGTGGAAGCTTTGGTCACCTATTTTGGACCACAGGGTGAGTTGTATTGTCATCATTTCTCTTGGTTTGATGGTGCACAATTATTTTGTTCTGTTTCATTCATCATTCAAAAAGTATATCCCACGGATGAGTGCGTAAACATACGTTATATTGGATTTAAACACGAAAGTTGGCGTTAGTATGCTTAACGTATTGCAGGGTTTTGAGCTACAATATCCCAGTCATACGTGACTTCGCTGTCCTCAGACTGATAAAACATGGGCGAAATGTTACATTTGCGAATTAAAACTGCAATTAAACTGTTTCGATACAGAGGTGGCATCGAACTCTGTTCCGTGTTGAACTGGTTGTATTCACTCTTTTGAGCTCCATTCCGGATGTCTGCTGAATGGTAAATGCTTCAATGTTTTATCACTACACTGATGAGTAGTTTATGTCGTTCCGAATGTGTTTACCCGTTACTCTCAAAGTAATGTGGTTAACAGTATATAGTTTTCGCTTAGCATGCCACAGCGATCACAAAAAGTGACTTGCGCTGTATTCCTTGTGTCTTCGCCCACCCATTCTGTAAACTGGATGGAATAAACCGGAGTGCGTGCGCCTGAGGATTTTTGTGGTCCAGTCAGCCAATGCTGCTGGGTGATGTGGTACTGTGAAATAAAAACGAAATCCCGGTTAATCCGAGACGATAAAATGAAAGATTGCAATGGTTCTGTCGGATCCAGGAAATATTGTATCGAGAGAATACAGAAAGCAGTGTTTAGATTGTGGAAGATGGTGAACCAAGTTTGTAAATATCGGTGCAATGTTATAAGATGCGGAATATGAACATATTGGCGCTTCATTTAAGAAACCAACCACAGCCTTTTAGATATAATACAACAAGACTAAGTAAATGTTACGACCTCATCTGATAGAGAAAGGCAAGAACAAACGCAAAGATCACGAGCATTATCTCTATCACGAACGAACGCAACGATATCGCAAAACGGTACGAAAATCAGACCGCAAGTGTCGGATTCCAACGAGCTTTATTTGCTGCTCAGCCTGAAGACAAAATAGTGGTTAACGGCTACTGTATTTATAAGTCTTGGACCTAGGCCACCAAACAGACCAATCAGAGGCGAGTGCAAATTCTCGGATGTTCGAGAATTCTGGCGGACGTTCAAATTCCCAAAAATGAAGAACCCGTTTTTCCTGACAAATAAGGCGAATTTTTGGGAAAAGTGCCTTTTCCAAACAGTAAGAGATTAGGTAATTGTTAGAGAAATCTCCATCTTCCCGAAAATATCGTTTTGTTCGCCTAACGCATGACTATTTTGAGTAACCTTCGGAGTTACACGGATATATGATTCTTCCCCTTTCGCGGGTGCTCTCGACCGTTCGTTGCTGTTTTTGGCCTCCCTCCTACACGCTCATTTTCTGATTGAGGCTTCGCTGTATTATCTGGACTTTTGTCTCCTCACTTACCACAAACCCTATAAATATGAACGAGTTTGTGACCTTGTTGTCTGAGGGCTGAACGACAAAATCAAGCTCTGTTTGAAGGTCAGTCTTCTTCCTGTCTCCACGCGTTAGCCTTGGGTGGTTGGGTTTGCTGAGTAGTTCCGAGTTAATCCTGTTTGCTCCATTGTCCACTGTCGTTATCCATCATTCCATTATCCACCGTGTCGTCGACCCTTGTTCTGTTAACTGTTATTAATCAGTGTGCGCGCTCATAGACCGTAGATCTAGTTATAACAGTGGCAAACCAACGTGATCAGTGTGGCTGAAATAATAGTTCATGGTTTACTAAACGACACGGGATCCTGGGTTTATACGGATGGAAAATAAGAGCAAAAAAATGAATTACTTGCTTCCAAAGCAATTTCTCTCTCCGTCCTTCTGCGTTAACGGCCCATTACGCGTGGTAATCTGAGACGACTGGATCAATCTCATCTGCGCTTGCCAAGACGCCACGGTTACATCTGTGCGATCTACGGTCCATTAGGCCCCCTTCTCGCTAACCTTTTCATCTCATAATCATCATACTACTGACACTACGAAGAAAAACTCGGGAGCTGTCTAATTAGTTTGTCCTGCAGCTAAACGGCGTTCATCTCAGCCTCAAGCGGCCGGTAGAACTGAGGCTGATGAAAGTCTGCCTTACTTGGACATACTCATCCCACGAAGGAACGACGGATCAACAATGCGCAGCATTTATGGTCTGGTCAGTTTATGCGTTTCACTAGTTTCAATCGGGTGAAGTATAAGTGGGGTATGGTGAGAACATTGTTCACCGGGGCACACTGCATTTGCACATCCGACTGTGTTGAACAAGAGCTACGAACGCTTAGGACGATTCTGGAGAGTAATGGGTATCCCAGAAGCTTTATTGAACGTCACGAGGGATGGAGATCCAAAAGCAGTAAGAATGATGAGTTCCCTAAGGAATTAGTATATATTGAACTACTCTTCATAGAGGATATTTCGACGTTGCGAATAACCCAACGAATTGTCTCTTCGTCGAAACGGACTTACAATGCCGCCGAATTGAGAATCCTTAACCAAACTTGCAGGTAACTTTTGTCTACAGTCAAAGGTGCCAAATCACACCGTGTTGACCAGTTTCCATTAACTGCAGGAAAGTTGCATAGGCCTAACCGATAGATCATTGATTTCAGAAATAGAGGAACATTTACCTCAGTGGGTTCACAAATCGGTCTAACAACCGGACTATGTAGTCACACAGAATCGTAAGTCCTCGGCCTCGTCGACCCGACGATACATCCTGTCAGCTGGCGACAACGTGGATTTGACGGCAGCCGTCACCATCATAGTGCACCATCACAACACACGGTCCCTAAAATGTGCTGAAGCCGTCGCGATAAACCGGTTCAAATCTGTGTTGTGTGTACAGAAACAATTACTTGTGAACCTGAGATTGCCATGGTCCTAAGTCGTAGTGAGTGTCATTCAGATCACACGATTGGACGTTTTTGTTATTGTTGGTTTCTTTGTTCATGCCCCCCGAAGTACTGTAAACGTTAAATTGAAAATTTCCATTGTTGTTGGTTATTTGTTACCGATGAGCCAACACGAAATCTACCAATGTTCATCTTCAAACTGTTTAGTTCAGTTTACTGTTTGACAGAACTTCCACTCTGATGTACCATAAGCCTCTCGCTGGTGCTCCCAGATTATCCTACACAATGTGGTTGAAGAAGGATTAGAAAGCCATGCCTAACACCACTTAATGTAAAAAAAAACTTTCAGGAGTGTTACTCACAGGTGCACATCCTGCATTCATGGCAAGCGTCAGTCACACGTGATAAGTACGTGAGGCAAGTGCTAGATGGGGACACTTAAATTCACTTTCAGAAATTGAGTTGTAATATCTCTTCAAGTTACCGCCTCTTCGGACAATCTGTTCTTCCGTCACTATTCATTATATCGGAATCTTGAATCGGAAACTTCGTTCACGATAAGCCGGCGTGTCAAAGTTTGTGTGTTTTTGTGTAATCGTTACAGATTTCTAAATGTCAGCTACAACTCTCCGCATGAAAGCTGTTCACCGTGACTTTTAGTTTGCTATGGTTTTGTTAAACAGCCAGCAGTTATGCGGGCGATGAGATTATAATCATAACCCCGTCTGCCAACATTTCAGTGTTCAAACAGATGTCCTGTGCTATCAATCTGAGGTTACCTTCCGGTTTGAACCACCTATTTTCCATGCCCTATTGAACTTCTTGTTTCTCCATCTTCTTCAGGTCTTCTGGTCGATGGGCTGTTTCCAGGTGGCAATCGATGGTGGATTTATCTGTACGCCACTTGTGTAGTGCTTATATGTTTGAGTATTTTGTTGGTTGGCAGTACCATGTTCGTCCGGGTCCTGTTTGTCATTCTGGCTGTAAGTTTTGTGCGTTCAGATAATTTTTTATCCTTCCGTTCAACCTTCGTACCTAGTACTCTACGGCCCGACACTTTCTATAAGCGTGTTATTTTTGTGTTCTGAAGCCTTGTTTGTCGACTCTATTATACTAACTGAGTAAGATTAACTATGAGAATCATGTGCCCGTCTCATGCACTTTGTTCTATCACTCTAATACATTTTTCAGTCGTCTCGAATGTTTTGATGTTTGACGCAGTTTATAGTAGTGTTTTCTGATCATGTTTCATTTTAATTCAATGTTGTGCTCTAAACTGACATACTTCTTGATATTGCCATGATATGAGCGACTTATGGGTCATTTATTTCATTCTGTCTCTGTCACCGATCGATTGCTTCATTCTCCGTATTCTGTGACTGTTGTTTATTTGTGAACTAACAGAACTAGTATGCTACTTGTTAGTCCATTACCTTTCAAATTGATTTGTACCCATGACTGCTGATGTTTCTGCTGGTAATGGAACTTGCGATTACAACATCTCCAGAAATTACAAATTCCTGCCATTCCATTTATTTCTTTATCTTAAAATACGTGATTGTGTTTGTCCCCTTCAATAACACTAACACTCTTTTCTATTCATCATTCTCAAACTGTGAGTGGAACTCCGATTTTGATGTTTTTTTTGGGTATGATTCTAGTAGCCATTGTTCAATTGCCGTTATCCTACCTATGTGAAGGATCACACCTGATTTTGTTTGATCGCATTGATCCAGGTCATCGTCATGGTTCATTTCCCAGTTGCTTCACATGTTATTGTTTAGGTTTTGAGCCGCTTGGCCTTACCCATATAATATATGGTCCGATCAATCAATCGTTGCATACAGGTGGACTGGAATTAACCGAATTTGCTTGTTCACAGTATGTAACTCGAGCACCAATCACGTTCGGTCTCAGCTTCCACATTCAGGTTTACATCTTAGTCTGCATTGACCTGCGGATGCGTTCTCGTTATACCATATCACTAGTGTGTATTTATGCCACAAGGGCCATTGATTAGAATTAACAGGATAGTTAGCGTGTATCCTTCTGAGGTGGTCCGGCGAGCTGAGCATTATTCGTAATCAAATGTGGTCAAACGTTTAGGTGCGATAATTTGATCGTGCCTACTTCGAACGCAATGTCGTAGGGGCCAACACTGTCAACCTCTTTTCGGAAGATGTTGACTGGAAGTCTATCAGAGTGTGAAACCTTTAAGCAGCTATGTTTTATTTTGTTGACAATATGTGCTTGATGCTTTCGTTGGTACGTTTACGGAAATGTAAAAATCTGCGTAAATTTTTTTGAATGTTCATCCATGAAACCTTCTTTAACTGTTTTTATGTACGTTTTGAAGGCGGGTAGGTGTAGCTTTTCTAAGTGCTCAGTTACAAAATGTGTATGAAAGCTCCACACAGAGTAACTCGTAATAGATCCATGCAGCTTGCTAAAATGCATGTCAGATGTCATTTGTTTTTAGTGCGAACAAATTACTTGCCAGTAATGACGTTCAAATATCTGATCTCATGTAAACCAGTCGACTACCATTGATCGTCTCATCGATTATCGTCTTTTCCTATTCTCCCCAACCAGGTCGTGTTTGTTGTGATTGCCTTTTCCTTTGGCAGTTTCTTTCAAGGCAGCTTCTTGGTTGCGGTGCCAAGATCAAACACGCTGGTGTACAACTCCTCTGTGCCATCTAACTGGACAATCTACAACCAGTTTACTGGGCTTAGTCTGGACACTTTGCGGAGTAATCTTTTTGGTATGTACCTATCGATGCTTTTTTGCGGAATGTCATTACTATTGCTCGCTGTCGGTTGAAAATTTAAGCAGCACATAGCACACTGCTCAGTTTGTGCGTATATCGATTTTGCTATCTGTTTGGGGTTACTTAACGTAAAAGGTGTTGTATCACAGGTTTTTTTTTTCAGCATGTTAATTCAAGTCAAGAAGTTGCTCTATACAATCGGAATCGTGGTTGCTAATCTGTCAAAACCCTCACCTATTTTGCGATAATCGATAAAAAATGAAGTAAAGTAATGGAATAGAAATAGAACCGGAAAGTTTTGAGTTTACTTATGGTGACAAAAGTTTACACTGCCATACACCAATTATTTAACACCTGGATTCAAGATTCACAAAAGTTTTGGGTAGGTAATGATTAACTGATGATCTGTACACTTGAATTCGAGCATACAACAATTTTGTTACAAGACTGGATAACTCACGGGATTGGTCTGCTTTCCTACCCTCATGGGTTGTTTCAACACACATTTTGCCACAGAGATTTCCACATAGTACGAACGTAGATGGGAACATTTTCTATAGTGAAGATCCTACTCGTTACCATTGATCTGCAGTCGGCATTGCGATGTGTTGTGCCATTTTTATCTCGACTGTTTCAGTTTGGTATTTACAACCTAGAGTCGATTGCAATGAGATAGTATAACTATCCCGAAGCGTAATTTCCGGACTTCTTTCCCACCGCGACCTGGTCAGCCTTCACTCTGGCGAGTCCCCTCTTGTAGGGTGAGCAGCGCCGCTGTTTGTCAACTCATGTTGCAAAAAACTCCGACTTTGTGATCGATTGATCAAACTGTGAATGCACAGTGTGTGGTAGTTCGATCATTCGCTGTCCATGCTTGCTGAGCGTTTACTGCATCAGGCTTTTTTTTACTGATGCTGTTAACTGATTGACACTATCGCAGAGTGGCTCATTAAGGACGATTTTATGAGATTTGACGACCTTAACTGTTCTATTGAGTAAGGTAGGTAGGTTATACTTGCCTAACCTAAACCTCATAGTGAGCGAAAACGCCATCCTGGTTAATTGTATGTCACAGTCAGTGACCTGCGTGCATCCGCAGTTGTAGCTCTTTGTTTTCTATCTCTTTTTTCTTTATAAGTTTGTACCTTGGTCGCTTGCAGTGAGCGACGGCTAACGATATGGCGTAGTGTGGTTAAACTTGTGACTATCACGAATGCATCATCATTGATTATTTTTCTGAGGTAGCTCGGTTCAGTTTAAAAGTGTTCCGTAACTTACTGTTCTGCGTTTGGACAAGTTTATGTTGCCAAACTTTCTGTGCATTTGGGCTGGTTATTAAGTTTAAGTTCGTGAATAAGTTTTAGTTTGTTATGCATTATGTGATCTGTCCATGTGCTATGATCATTTGTTCGTGGAGGATAAAATATAAGGCTTTCTTCACTCACCGCTTAGTAATGTTTCTCGTCGTCCGATCATGTCATTTTAGGTAGAGCGTGTGTGAATATTCTTGGTAACAGTTTGAATAATGTCACTGTTTTACAGAGTGGGACATCTATATGATGTGTTGCTGAATATCTGCTTTGCTAATCTATCACAGACGGTCACCAGCTCTGGTTCTGTCCAAGGTAGTATAATATTGTAACATCTACCTCGTCTACAACCCACGCACAATTAGTGACATGATGTTAGAACAATCTTTTTATGATGGTGCCATTGCAACACTAGTGTTCAGGTCGTTTGTTTTGCGTATGATGTGCACACATACTGATGTATACTGATCATAGTAACTGTATAACAGAGGTTAGTTTGACCACCCCAACGGGTAACACTAACAGTGTACATTGTTTCGTGTGCATTTGGCTGCAGAATTTGCCACTATACCAGTATGATGCTGCTGATGAATAGGATGAGGATAAGAATAATTATAGTGAGTATGAAACTTAATGTGACTTGTGACGAGTTCATTTCACACGGAAAAGATAACAAAACTTCACTTTGTTGCTACGTACCCAGACTATATTGCTATTCAACAGTTAACCCGGAAAATTAAGTCTTTGGATTTATCAAGTTTTTCTGAAATATCCTGCGCCATCTGCTCTTTTACCGGTCATCCTGTAACTTTGTCGGCTTTGACGCTGGGTGCTTCAGTACATCCACATTCTTCGCTATCCATGATTAAACTGTACTGAGAATCTTTTTAGTGTGTTATTCGGTATTTCTGGAGAGCCGGTGATCACAGAAGCCATGCTTCTGGGATCAACAATACGGATCTGTCATCCAAGATGTCTAACACGCATCGCCTGCGTATTCTTTCGATTGTGTACTCAGTCAGGTGATTCATGCCCATGTTTTCTCGAGTGACTTATAATCAGTCTTCTCATACCGCACATATGGATCACTAGACTATGCTGTGTGATTGCCCTAAGTCCTTGACAGTTAGCATCTAAATATTGTTCAAGCGGGAACATATCCAGCTATATGATGAACGCTCAGTTTAGACATTACTGTACAAAATGACTTGTATGACATGGTCCTAGCCTCAACTTGGCACCGTCGCTCGGCTTCGTAATGTTGTTCTGAGCCAAGTGTACTCTTATGCCCTGTTTACGTTGGCCAGCCAAGCTGTTTCTAGAAGCGGACTTCAAATGAATACATGCATCATTATCATCGTCATTTTCAGCTTTGAACAGGACGTTGATTGCCGTTTGTCTTGACAGTAGTGCCGGATGTAGCAGGGTAACAAACAGGTGTAAGTTTATAGGACGAAAAAAAGAAAACATAATCGAACTTCAAGGAAGAAAATAAAAAGGGCCAACAATCTTTAAATCGCATGCTAGCCATTGACTGCGGCACCACCATGTCAGAATGCTTGAAACCAGCGAGGTACATCGTCGCGGACTTCTTGACCAGGTATACGACATTTACTAATCTTAGGCTTTTGAAGCCCGTGACATCTTCGTCGCCTGGTTGACTTGCGCTTTCAAACAATCACCAGCCACACTGAACAGTATGCGGTACGGTAAACGCTTTGTTGGCATTTGGAGTACACAACCCAACCAGCGAAGGCTGCATCTTTTGATTATCTCGCCAGTCGATCACGAACATGTACGTCTACCAAATACGCGTGGAAGGGTAGCCTATTTGATACATACTCATTGCGGTAGACAACGGTGATCGAACACCGATAGTGTAGATGCATCTGCTGCACTAGTCTTACAGCAAAATTGGGCGTGCGCCCGCATTGTAAACCCGGCCGTTAGCCGATAAATGAACGTCGTCGCGAAATCAAAAGTGACTACGCGCTTTCGGTGTTCTCGTGAACACCTCGTCAACAATATTACAAGTTGATTTGTTAGCATTTCTCAGGTAGTGGTATCGTAGGGAAGTCTCGGGATGCTTGAACGTCACTGGTGGCTTGTGGTCGTATGGTTGAGTTGCACATGGTAGTCTAAACATGTTGCATGGCCGTCATTTGTGCTGAAACATATGGTTCAAAATATATATGTTCATACCTGTAATAGCCAACCGCCACTGTCTGCACCGCTCGTACACCGAACATTCAACCTAGCCGCCAGAGTATGGAAACCAATTTGCGTATTCTTATCACTAACACCACATGCTGTCCATGCGTATCCATTCATACTGGCCGCAATGTTGACTCAGCAAAATGGTCGATCTCTTCACATTCCGTTATCATGTTGTTGATTGAAGATCCCGCGTTTATTTCATGTAGTTAGTGATTTCAGTACATCAAACCCGGTGCGGTAAACACTCGGATGGTTTGCAGAACACGTGACCTAACTGTCGCAGATTGTGCAGCCCGATTTTCTGACCGATGAATTGTGCGTCTCTGGCGTTGCAATGTACGCGTTGTCGAAGAACCCGATTTCCCACATACTCGTTTACTTGATACAGGTTATTGAAGAGAGACAACGGTGGTCATGCACAGCAAGTCTTCTGCTTCTACCTTCGTCACATACAGGTTGCGTTTCTGAACCATGGAACTAAATGGAACCTTCTCATCCCTCCTTTCAACAACAACAACCAATCGTAATTTTGATGTCGCAGGTTGGCCATGATGGGACGTTCCCTTGGCTATTCTGGCTGATATCTTACCATCAATACTGGTGAGATAGTGCTGCTTAAGTGTATGAATCAGTCCTTGTTTCAATAGGATTACCTGAAATGAAGAAGGTGATTGGGAATGTCCTAGTCTTCCAGCATCAGTTTGCAACGTGAAGCCACGAGGCCCATTTTGTGTAGACCGGCTCGATCATTTATCTTGTCCGGCATACATGTTAGCCCTCATACACCGATCAACTTTATGCCGACTAATTTGTTTGTTTTTTATGTATCCTACTGATAAGTTGATGAATGCTACAGTTGACCGATTCATTTGACAAATCTCGGAATTCACAACCAGTTGTCGGGGAAATAAAAATACACAGTGTACTCTTGTTAGGTTAATTACTGCGGATGGCAACAGAGTAGCCCATACTACACCGTGTCATCGGACAATGGCCTGGTCACGAGCTACGAAAACTTTCACAGCCCCGCGGCACAAATCTGAGGCGTGCCGCTTTCCATGTTGGTAACGCTGTCGGATTTAGTAGTGCTGCGCCGTTAGCTGCTGGCCTGTAGCTGTAAGGTTCTGCATCCATGTATGTTTTTCTGTTTACTTATTCGTTTGTTTCATGTTCTTGTCTATATGGTTCAACTGACCATTTCATGAACTACCGTTACAATCAACGATAGCATGGTACTTAATACCCGCGCCTACAGATCTTCATCTTAAGGCCCTGCTGAATCGAGGTAAATATCAGTAGGATGCTTTTATTGTTCTCCATCAGATAATAGTGCGCATGTACACTCTTGATAAAAAAGCACATGAATTGTTACTTTGAAAATTGTCACTTCTAACATCCACTATAAAATATTTGAGCACTGCTCCGCTGATATTGTTTTCTTGTCAACGATTGCATGCAGCCTTATGGTGTTACGACCATTGATTCCAAATGTGTTCAATAGGGTTGAGATCTATTGATCAAAGTGGTCATGGCCGCGTTGAAACCTCATCTCGGCTTACGGGCACAGTATCCTGTAGTGGTTACTGTTGTCTATGGTTTTTTGGAGTGGTAACGCACAACGCAGGTACCTGGTACACATTCCGATTTCATTCATTCTTTGCATCACTGTTTGAATTGACCATGAAAAATATCATGTGGGTGACTAGTTAGAGGCTCTCTGACTAACCGCCACGAGAGTCGACCGTCTCTTAATCTGTATCAGTTCCACATTATCTGCTTGCTTCTTTACGTCTCCTATCCGACCAAAAAGTGCCGCACAGTCCACATCATTATCGTGCTTCTAAAATTCTGTAAACGTTTACAACCCATTATCTTAGTCTGCCTGCCACAAACTTACCAGTCCTCGCTATCACTTTGTGTGATATAGTCTTGCGATCTTCACTCACTATTCCCAGCTAACCATAGGAGTTCTCGTGGGAGTTGGTGCCGTTTCATAGAGATCAGCTACTAAATGCTAGACGTTGAAGGTTACAAAGCGCGCACATACGTGAGTAAACAGAATGCCACTAATTTCCTGTATGATTTCGCCAGTGGTTTAGTAACGGTAGCAGACTACTGGAAAACACATTCAGGAAGTTGCTCACAATTCTCTGGTCGTTTTCCGCCAAGCAAAGCGTAATCAGTCATACTAGTCCTGTTTCACATTCACAATCGAAGGTTTCGTTACCTGAACGGTTGCTGCTAAGCCATCCGGAGGTGATTCGGAGGTGAAAATGAGACTTCCAACTGGCTTGGTCCCTCAGAGGCATGCGTAGCGCACATGTGGTACTCTCATATGCTATCGGTAATTTTTTGATCTTTTCCCATTATCCCACCTCAGCTGACTACGTAAGAGATTACAACACCGGCAACACCATGTCTTTTGTCGTGGTATTCGCGGTTGTCTTTTCGGGCGTAACCGGGATCATGAACGGTGCGAACGTCTCGGGTATGTTTGAAACGCGCTGGTTTTTGAGGTAACTTTAGGAATTTCACACCAACTGGTTCATTCACGATGTGATGCTTGTTGCTACCTTTATATTGATACCATCTGTTCTGTCTGTTTCGTTTCACAGTTGACAAGATCCTGTATCTACGGTTGTCAACAGCTGGTATTGGCTGGCAGTAGTTGAGAATTCTACTTTTTTGCGCAGTTTTGTCAGACTCACTGGTTAGTCTGATGTGTTCACTAATTGAAGAACGTTTGTCAGCCTGTTTAATCTGTCGTACTAACCTTTCATTAACGGATTAATAGTACAACCTTTTGGTGTGCACGACCATCTTCTACGACTCCAAGCTTTGTCCCGACTTTTGGCCGGTGGTCTAATGTTGTCTGCCGTCCATTTTCCGTGTCTTTATAGTGAAGACGCTTTTTAAACAGTCATACAGCTCACCTTTGTATCTTCGGGACGGACTAATCTAGCTTGCTAACAATAGTGCTTGTTTTATGACGTAATTGATAATTATATGGTCAGTGCATGTGGTGTAGGTTTGAGTGTTGAAGGTTGTGGTTTGGTAGGTCGATATCGGCTTGTTAAATGGAACCCAAAATACGATGCTTGCCTGTTTTGAAAGAGAATTGGTACAATAGCGGAATATTCAAATTAAGTGGTTCTTAGAGCCTCAGTGTAGGCGTTACCGCCTATTTGACAGAGTTGCCTTAACTAGTCCTATCAGAGCTATCTCTCGCACATTGCTTCATAGCGAACATCAAGGAAAGAACAAACCAACGAGTAACCTCATTGAAAAGTCAGCTGTATACAATTGATACGTGGACAACATTCTGTTTTCAGCCGTGGTTAAAATTAGTCTTTGGTTATCACAAATTCGATGTGTCTTGTCCCCAGCCGCGAGGTAGAAAAACGTCCGCCCGGAATAAAGTTTACATATGAAGATATATCGTCGAAATATAGGTCCACACGACAGACCTAAATAATCATTTAAACGTTCAGAAAGACTAAAATGGGGACAGTGTATAGCAGAATAGCCGTAAATTCTAATCTGATTGGTTTTAAGCATGTAACAGAGTTGTGGTATCTAATAGTCAGTCATCAAACTGGGGGTGCCTATGTCTGTTTAGAAAATCACAGAGTGCTTCGTGAACCCTGATTTTATGTCCCATTTGGTAATGTAGTTCGTCGTTTACATTAGTGAATCGATCAGCCTCTGTACAGATGCTTTGTGCTTATGTAAATATTTTCAGTCATTTGCAAAGTGCTGTTTGGTACGAGTAGGTAAAGTTAAACTTACTAACAGAGAGCCTGCAATCCAAGGGTTTCCCGTGGAATTCGTTGGAAAATGCAGCAACGCTATTTCTCGGAAAATTTAGATAATGGTATCCAAGATGAACCCCCGTTTCTTGTGGAAATACTAATCAACGGTGACAAAGGAGTATCTGAAAACTATCTCACCGAAAGTCCACATTGTGGACAGACATTGTATGATGCGAGATTACTCATCTCCTTGACTACGAACAAACAGACTGCGTCTGTCACACTATTGTTTGTGCAAATGCTCGTACTGTTACCGTATGGTGCATGTGAGGGTACAAGCTGAATACTGTCTATTTGTATCAAGTTTCAAATGAATCGAACTGCAAGTAAAAACGTCAGGCACCCGCATCGAAGTTAGCTTTCGGCACTGAGCTAACTCGCTGATGCACTGCACTATACATAGAACTTAGAACCAGTACAGTTTTTGGACTTTACGGTACATCATAAAAAGGGCACGGATCTTCTCCGGAATCAACAAATCCACGTGCGTATCTCCATGTTGGTTAACTTTCGCCGTTTTTGCTCGGTGCAAATCCAGCGAACTGTCGCATGAATTTTTCATGTGGTCCAGCAGATTTGTACTGAATAGCCATTTTTCTACTTTGACGGAAAGTGGCTACTGTCTTATTCACTTTATCAAAATTGTATCGTCACGTACTGTGCTAATGTGTCGAACTACTCAAAATAAAGAATGTCTGTACAACACAGTGTGCTGTCCAGTTTGTTGGGAAAGAAGTAGTAGTAGTTACAAGAGGTAACTGCTATTGAACAACAGTCATGTTGCCTTTTGACTTATCTGTCCTCTGTAATTTTTCAGGACCTTGAGTTAAACAAGTCGGCTGCCTAAATCTGATATACATTCAAAGGAATAGTTTTACCCATCAGTTCTTACAAACTAGTTCGACGTAACAGCTGATCACCGTTTTGATAAGCTGACACTGATAAGCCCCAGTTCCGTTCACAATTACTCGTGTGTGAGTTTTTCCATGGTCATGCATTCTCCAATGAATATTCTGCTTTCGTTCGATTTAATTATCAAACGGAGAACAAATTGGCCATAGAAATGTTTCAAAGACGTAGGTTTTTACAAACGATGTTTTTGCAGCTTTCTTTTCTTAATTGACTTTTCATATTGACTAACGTCAGAGGACGTCTGATTGCGTACTTTATCACAGGTGGCTTGTATATTTGAAAGAATAAATAATGGGGCCTGTCAATGTCAATTTCTATAACACACCTGCTCAGCTACTTCTCTGAACGACATTGTAATGGTAAAAACTAAGATAAAATGAGGCAGTGATGCCAAAAATGTGGGGTGATAGAAGTCAGAATAGGGAAAGAGTTGAACTATTGGAACAAGCAGTAGTGTATTCTATTACAGTAGTTCCACTCTTTTGTAAACATCGCCCTCATGGCAAGCAACAAGTAGTGTTTGTAGGGAGGTTTTCTTTATTCGAATGAGACCAAACATTTTGTTATTTTAAAATTAACAATCACACAGGGTTGTTTGTATACATCTTTGTTTTCTTCACTTCAGTCTTATTAGTTTCTTCTTAAAGGTTATCATTTCCGAAAGGAAGTCCTCAAAAGTGCCCACTTTTACATGGTGATGGAAATTTATCCCGTATAGACTGCTGTGTTCACTGCCCAGTTCCTCTCCAAACTCTGCCTACAGTCCGCTTTGATCATTCAAGCTGTTTTCATTTGGTTCCTTGATAGCAGAGTACATTATTCAAAACGAATCTCAACCTCTCAGATCTATCGTTCGAATGTATCCTAAGTGAGCAAACTATATTGGTTGTTTGCATCTTCATTAAAAGGGGACTGATCACCATCCACAGTTATGGCTAAACGGTCTCCAAATTACTGTATGGCGATAGTGCCTAGTGTATTCGCTCGCTATTTGTTGATCCGATAACTTACGTCCGAACCGTTCATAACGCGTGTTAAAAGTAACCAGCAATATTGACTCCTTTTACACATTTCTTCCCTGCCATCTTCTGCGACGCCGTATGCAGTATATACATCAGAAAATGCCTTCTCCATCTTGTCTTGAACGTCCATGTAACTTCATCATTCAGAGGTTTTGTTTGTTGACAAACAACAAAACTTAGTGATACTGGGGTCAATTTCTACGTAAAAAGTATACAATCTTCCTTCCTCGATCATTGTGCGGATTCTTTGATGCGATGAATTTCGTCAACGATAGCACATTCGAGAGGAACTAAAATATTCCGATAGGCTACTGACTCGGTCAGTGGGATGCTAGCCATATAGCCCCTACTCTGTTTGGTGCTAATCACACCTGAACCAGTTACGAATTCAGCAACGTGGATACCTATGACTGACGATTATGGAGATACAGATGCCGCCGCTACGTAGTTTTTTTTGTCGGCGTAAATGTCACCTTCTTTTCAAGTGTGTTTACTCGTTTATGGATTAACTAAACGGAATCCAGTATCATTCCACCGTTCCTTTTTGTTAACGCCGTGTGATACTTTATCTATCTTGTTATTTGTCGCTTCGGTGGTCATAGCGCAAGCTTGCGACGTATCCAACATTACCTGTAGGCAGTTTTCACTGAAACTGCAGACGTGGAATAACATATTAAGCTTTATTGAACCTAGTCATCTTTGTACTGAGGCTATTTTCGTTAGGATCCGGTCTCATCCACCTAACCAGTAATCCTTTGGGAAATTGCAAAGTAGCCATTGCAAAGAGGTGGTCTTACACAAGTGGACTATTCTAGTACACTGGGGAATGTGAATAAAAAAGACAAATGATAGGAGAACTAATGGCTTGCCGGATAGCCGTGGCTGGTTGAATGAAAACGAATATACAGCCGAGTTAGTTTACTTGCATCTAATGCACTGCCTATCTTTTGTTGACGAGTTGCTGTGGGTGCGTTTATGATTTTTCAACCGGGACAGTCAGTGCCATCGAGGCCGTACTTGTCTTATCATTACTACTCACGGCCCCGTTAATTGCTTCGCGCATCATTCTTTAAAATTTGCAATCGCGAAGCTGTTACCGGTTAGACGTTCGGACCTCCCATTGGAACGAACTGCTCCAGGTGGTCTGTTTCAAGAGTGCATCTTCCCGTGGTTTAACTGTGTTTTCTCAACGTACTGCGCGGCATGATGGTCTTTGCTACAGCGTACACGGTCACTCTTCTACCTATCTGCAGGAAAAACCAGAACGGGGATCACACCTTTTGTAACCTCAGAATGTATGATGTATGTACGATTTGTTATGCCAGCTGCTATAGTCAACCTGGCATCATAATTGCTAGGCTTTGTGTTCTTTTTTTAATCTGTTTTCCTGTGACATGTACACTTTGCTGCAAAATTACAGCACAGTTTGTCGGACTTAGAGAACGTGAGAAGAGTGGTGTATTATTTTTATGCTACTGAGATGTTTCAAAAACTGAACAGCATCTTTTATGCCTGTGAAAGTTTATGAAATGCGCAACGATATGCTATAAATTCTTCATTCGACTGTCATCGACTGATACCATCGTAATGTAAAGCTTTTGTTGATCTGACGGAAGAGTTGATGAGAATTGTAGAAAGTGGGATTGTCACTGGCACCTTCTGCACCACCCCATCAGCCTTGAAAGGGAAATTAACGTAAGAGGCACAAGCAAGGTGGTCATTGACTTCTGTACAATGACCAGTAGTATTACAGTTAGGAATTACAACAGAGCCATATGCACCTTCATTTTGGAATAGAGAGGCTGCGACAGAACGGTGCTCCGCAAAATTTTGGAATGCTTGCTGTTCAAATTGGTTGAGTAGTCATCTTGACTGTAGCCGAACACTGGATTATCGGCGATCTAAACCGATCATTCCTTTGTGAAATAAGTTGACTGTTGTTCGAGAAAGCCGTGATGTTTTCTATGTTGTGCGACCGTGTTTTCAAGCTGACATTACTAAATTCGAGAATGTTGACCATGAGAGTGAAACAGACGCGATCAACTGCTACGCCTACACGAGGAAAATCCGTTGAGTTGTGGAAGACACTTCTTTTTCTTGGATTGACATCTGTTAAACCTACACCTGGTATCCACATCGTAAGTGCCATGGAAAGTCTGAAGAAAGATAGCCTCGCTGTAAGATGACTTATCTAACAGATGATTGATATTGTTCATGATATTACTGCAGTTCCCATCACCACAGTGCTGGCGGCTGGCGTCACCTGCAAGTACCGGAAGAACGAAAGAATAGATCGAATGGAAAGGCGTATGCGCAGAGAGTAGTACAGGAACTAAAAATAGGAAAACTGGGGAAGAGCTGGAGAAACACTAGAACGGATGCCATCGCAGTTTTAAAAATTACAATGTTTGTTAAACTCAAACTCATAGCAATGTCATATGTGGTACGTCACAAAGCGCAAGAGCAAACGGTCACCATGTGTTAGTTTTTTTTCACTTCGTTGTGGAAATTGTCAAACTGATAGAACATGCTGAATCCCCTTTCACTAATTCGTCGCTCCTTATTCTATTTGGTTTTTTGTGGTCAAAATGTGGTTGAATTTGGTTTGTGGCTCGGTAAAAAAAACTTCATTTATTGACAACAGGAGTGTATATGATTTGTGATTGTGTTTAGCTGGCCCTGTCCTCCTCGTAATTTTGATTTCGTTTACATAGGTTTATGGACTATAGTAAACATAGTTTGGAAAATGTGTGAATTTTGAAACGACTTTAGCATACGAACCGGTCTGTGTTTTCAGCCGATTTCGTTATTGTAAAGTTCAAAGCAGTGATTTTTCATGCCTCAAATAGTTTTCCATTTGGAACTCTGAAAATGCCCCCTCATGATCTGATTACGTTTAGGCTAATCGCCAGTGTATCACAAATGACTATGTTGCGTGTTTGCAGAAATTCGGTAAGGTATGGTTCATAAATGTTATTCCAAGATTCCAATGCATCATTTCAACATGCTTTGACATGCGTTTCACTGTCAGCTCCATTTTACCGTTAGAGCATTCTTCATTCTATGACTGTGTTTAAAGATTTAAAATTTGTAACATGTTTAATGATCCAAAGTTTCCTAGCAGGAGTTGAGATCCAGAATGCAAGCAAGCTACTCTAAAACGTTAATCCAGTAGAAAGGTGATTGTTCTTGATGTGTAACATGTCCATATTTCAGCGCAGTCTTGTAGAAAAATAGCAGCCCCATGCCATTTTTTATCTGCGAGTTCCCGTATAATCGTACGAGCCGACTTGTCGCATTCTGATTTTCAACCAAGTTTGCCAGTTCATTCAAAGTAACCGCGTGGAAACGCGTTCCAAGCCATCACTGACCGTTTGTTGTTAACTTACTTGTGAAAGAAAATTCGTCCCTTCGGAGTCCATATCAGTGACGCTTCCAGTCTACTTGTCTATGCAAACTGAGTTTTTCGTTAAGTGTGACAATATTTTACTGTTCAGTCAATATGACGTTTGATCCACTTTAAGCGTAGCCGGATTTGTTGTTGATTCCCTCTTCTCCTCTCCGTAAACCAGTGAAGGAATTCTTGTAGTTCCTGTTTTACAACCCTTGTGGAAACTTGATGTAATCATCTACTCTTGTTTATTCGGCGTTCTTACTTTGTGAGATACCGATTAGGTGATTAGACACTTGACTCTTTATGATAAAACACTTGAACATCTTCGTTAGGCTTCTGAATTGATTTTGTTCCTAGACCCTGGTGATTTTCATCCCATTTTAGTCAGCGTTGTAACAGACCGATCTGTGGTAAGCTCAGACACGTTGGTAACAATTCAGGAGCTTCTTCTATTTCCAGCTATATCAAGTTGCTATCTGTGGTATGATGAGATATGTAAAAGAAGGTCAATCCGTTTTTTCTGGCTCACACGGCTACTCATGTCGCGTGCATTGTGTGTGGTGATCGATACGATCATGGCCACTAAGCCTTCTCAACTAGTCACATGGCAGCCTTGACAGGTATGACTATTTTTGCTGAAAAGGTGTTTGGCTTATGAGAGTAACTGCCCTATTGTTGACGTACTGGATATTATCTTGAATTTACTATACCCATGGAGGAGTATTTTTTAAACATTCCTATCAGTAACGATTTGAGGTAATGGTGTACGAAAAAGCATTACTGTAAACCAGTGTTTTAATAAGTGGTCGACATCACCCCTGGAGGACTATATAGGAATCTAGAGGACGGTAATGAGAAACTATACAAAAAGAAGCAGCGGCAAGACGTTTTAACAGTGACTGGAATTTGGACCTTATTTTAAAAGAATTTCGGTCTTTTTCTAGTAAACGGAGAGACTTTCAGTTTACTCAGCCATCTCAGTGGCCTCTGAACACATGTAACTTTATGTTGGATCATATTAACTAATGTCTCTTTTCTGACTTCATTATTCTCATAACGCATGATGAATTTGAGGATTAATTACGTTATGTCCAGCGGAATAAGGAGGCACTGACGTTTTACTGAGTTTGCGATGGTGGCGATTGGCTGTCTGACCCAGTTTCGGAATCATTACTCCTTAGACTATGTATTGACGAAATTGGCTAAAAGCATTTTTCTTACGGATGCATGTCCTGAACATTTTGCCAGCTTTTATAATTTTTTTGCCTTCGCTTTCTTTCACGGTTACCTTATCTTGTATGGTGTGCCCACAGCAATTGTGTCAATTTTAGCACTGCTTGCTGAAACTAGTCTTGGTTGGATGAAAAGGTGTGACAGTGGAGAGTGAAAACAGATAACCAGTATCTGGAAAGCGCAAGCTGTCAACTTGATCTCTATTTAAAAAATCAGTTTTCAGTAACACTATATAGCGGACAAGCTCGTTTTCGCTGATTCATCATTAGACGAAATAGGTAACGTTTATCCCACAAATCATTACCCTCTCAGTTATTTCACTGTAAAATTTGTGATATAAATGTGGTGTATTTAACCCGATGAAACGAAAATCAGCTTGCTCGCTATACACTATTTTTCATGACTAGGCATGGAATTTTTGCGCTATTTAAATCCAAGTTTCTATTCGACACTTTTTCCTAGATCAGTACATTTATATTTTTCAGGTGTACATAATCCTCTTGATCAGCTCCGGTTTATTGCTGACTACTTGACATGTGGTATAAATGTCTTTCTCTGTTTCTTTTGGTTGCTTTCATACTGATTTTCATTGCCCATCTTGTAGGTGAACTGAAAAATCCTGCGCGTGCCATCCCCTTGGGCACCTTGGGTGCATGTTTGACCACATTGATAATCTATCTCGTGCTGGCTATCTTTTCTGCTGCATCATGCAGTCGGTGAGTGTACGTTCTGACTGTTGGTGTTTTTTTTCTTTTTACCGGTTGAATTCAATCGACGTCTTAATTACCTAAGCACACATATGAAGGTAACTGTAGATGTTAACTTGCTCTGAGTAGAAAGTCATAACAGACATGTCGGTAACATTCATGAGAGGTCGCTTTCTAAGTCATCCTCCATGTTGACTCATTTTGTCCTTGTGTGGTAGGTTCATTCGCCTGAAGTGGTGGATAGTCGCTGCTCTTCATATTGAGGGCCGATGCCGTTCATCCTTAAGACGTCACCGATCAAAGCCCCTACTTATTTGATGGTCACGTCTCACTGGCTTATTCGTTTGCACTAGCTGTAGACCGGATGAACTGTCACTAAAATCCATTTTGAACCACGGTCGACAACGATCGTTAGCTCTAGGTTGGTTGTCAAAGTTCATGCAACCTTTATAATTATCCTTGATGTTCACCTTCAGGCCGACATTCCATGACTGGTTTCGTCCGTGTTTGTGCCCATCAGATAAAAATAGTCAGAATGGAGAAGCGAACCAGTATACCTTGGTGTCACAAGCCAAAACCCTTATCCCTTCGGCCATCAATTTTATGAGCTTCGCTCGCGATGGGAGAATTTGAGTGCAATTGAGTTATAGCTTAGTTTACACCCCGTTTATGTGGATGAACACAGTCCATCTCAGGTTGTCTGTTATGCACCGGTTAAGGTCGGGCAAGTGTCAATAGGGTATCATTTATGTATGCTAACATCCCCCAGACAAATTATTTTTCAGTGGCAGACAGTCTGCATTCTGTGAGGTGGCACTAAGACATCCTCGGAGAGACAAAACGCACTTCTGAATAGCAAAGCATGTGTTGACGGTTCGTTCCCATTTTTATGTTCATTTTCCGGAAAACTGTTAAACTCAGCTCCCCAGTATTGATCGAATTGAATATTTTAATGACATCACTACGAACGAAATAGAACTGTGATTGCATTCACGTTGCTCTGAAAATTTCTGTTTCGTTAAAGCGGTTTGTACTCATTACTCCGGTTTTTTTCTCTTCACCTCACATGACCCAGCGATTGGAATAGCAGCCAGCTTTTTCTCGACAGAATATCATTGCAAAAAACATTACTGGAATTAACATCATCGACTCGTGAGCGCCCATTAATGTGAACCAAATTGCGAACTACCGTTTGCGATAATGCTTCTTGATATCGAGCCTTATGCACAAGTTTTAAACCGGTTCCTGTAAACGAATCTATATGCAGTCTTCAAATACTTTGGGTAAACTTCTTTTACACTGAAAACCAAAACCTGCATTCGTTTTATGGTTGTCTTCGCCATTACATGATTGTTTATGGTAGCAGTGTTAAATGAGAAATGATCTGTGGTACGTCCTTCCCCCTCCCAGTGGATCAATAAGTGCGGTTTTCTTGTATTTATCTGTCGAACAGTTGAACATCACAAGTCATCTCGTCGGAGTTGAGTTCCAGTGATTGCGGTTTTCCCCGCTGTTTTCTCAGTTATGCCTTTCCATTCCGGTCCATGCCAGTTTGCGTAACTGTGTCTATTCTTCTGTTTCTCTCTTCAATAGGGAACTAATGCAACAAAATTATGTCTACTTGCAAGGCATCAATTTTTGGCCGCCTATCATTGTAATTGGCGTATTTGCCACCACGTTGTCGGCAGCTCTCGGCAATTTAATCGGTGCATCTCGGATTCTTGAGGCTTTGGCTCGTGATGAACTGTTTGGTAGGTTACTTACATATAATTCTCATGGCTATCACAGACTTCTTGTTTCATCTATTTTTATGAATCCCACCGTTCGGTGAATTATTCTCTCTGTCGTATTTCAACGACTTTCGGGTGATTTATTTTAATGGTAATGAAAAGTGGTTTAATAAAGGAAAATCATTTTATCCAATTCTTACGTTCATCCCCCATTCGTGCCCCCGCGTTATTGAACAGGAATTCTAGTCCAGAACAGAGTGAGGTTTTCATTCGAACTTCTTATGCACTTCTGCTCGGTTCTATGCGTCTGCTTGACGTTACTTATCCCTTTGGTTGATTTCACTCAGCGACATCCCGTTCGATCTTTCACGTTGTTTGTAATATATCTGTTTTGGACTTTGACGGTATCTCACAACCGTGATGAAATACTTCATTGAATGTTGGTCTAGTAGAGTGTCCGACTTGGTCATCCATTACAGATTGACATCTTTTCTGAACGTGTGTACCGTGCACATAATTACATGAGCAAATGAGAAATGTCCTATGGTATTTGCATCAAGATAAACTGTTCACATAAAATTGTAATCCATTGATCGCTTCGAACTGATTGATGCAGATCATCTTTACTTCTCTGCTAGCATGTGTTAGACCTGTCATGTCTGACATTTTCGTTTCCTGATGAGCTTATTCAAAGTGTGACCTGCATAGGTGCTTCTCTATTTTCCGGATGTGGCTGCCAAACACTGTGTGGTCTTCCACTTTATGCTCTGTAAGGTTCAACTCTTGCAAACCTTATTTTCTGTTTAAGCTACTAACTTTCGCTGTGTCGTCTCATCGAGCTGTCAACACTTTAAAACTGTAAACACAACTGTGATAAGATGTAGTTTTGCAGATGTCAATATCTTGACTAAGCTTATCAGTTCCAGTGGGTCGATATCGACAGGAAACTGAATACACATCAGTCCCGAATTTGGCTGAAAAGTAGACCACTGAGTGATTCATTTACTTTGCCCACTTGTATCAGTCACGTAATAGATAATTAAAAGCTATCCAGAATGAGACCAAAACAGGGTACTTCAGAGCTATCGTTAATTATTTGCTGTTTCTTATCTAGAGAGATAGAGGATATGTCAGAGGGAAATTTAATCAATCAAAAAGTACTAATCATTGATAGATATTTCAACGTAAACTGTTTGAGAAATCCGGTCGAGTCAGTTGATTCCCTGGCTCATTCGATGAGTTCCATGCGAGACAATGAGACGGATGAGTGACTGGGTCCAAATTTTAAATTTTTAACGCTCCTGATGTGGTTACGAGGTTTGGCTGGTTAACGCTTGCCGTGTAGGGACATTTCGTTTTTGCCGGTGGTCTAAATCCAACCAAAACTCGGATTTTTTTCAGTGGGTTGTTCTGTGTAACCGTTATATGGACACGATGTGCTCATGTCATTGTTCTGTGATCGTAGTCGTATCTGGCATTAGAGCTCGCGAAAAACGTGAAACCTTTAGGTGTGTGAAGGATTGGCGCTCCCAAGGAACAAACAAATTCACACTATTCGTTTCGAATACGGGTCGTTTTTGAAACGTTGGAAAAGGTTCACACGGTGTGCGCGTCAGATAAGTCATTCTATTGTATAACTGCGTTATTCCATTTATCATAAACACACGGATCGCGTTCAATCGCTAATGTACGTGCGAGGACCTGTTGTGAACTATCGGAAATGGATTGTTTTTATTTCAGAAAACAGATGAGGCTAACTAACTAAAGATGTGATTGTCGGAATGTCCCATACAAACTTGGCCAACACAAAGCTGATCACCAACTTTACTTTTAAGCACACTTTAATAAACTTGTGGATACTTGTTGAGTAATAGGAAATTTTAGTGTGCTACACAACCATGGAATAAAGCACCTGCCTCAGTTTGTCTTCCGTTATGCTGGACCCTACAGGACCATGTACTGAAGTGTCCTTACACTTTCAGACACCCTTCACTCAGGTGCTTGATGTTACTCAGTTTATTTGTGAGCATCATGGGGCATGTATTCTCATTTCACAGTTCAGCTGAATGAGGTGTCTATTCGGGTTTAACTGTACCCTTGTCTAGCCGTGCCTTCACCATGTAGTTCCGTTTTCATTTCTCGCTATGCAGCCGTTGAATCCGTTGGAAAAAGCCGATAGGACTGAGTACTGGTTCCTGAAAACTCATCTCAGTGATGCCTGTGAAACGCAGCGCTCTACCATCCACTTTGGCCTGTTTTGCTAACGGGTAGCTAGTGTGTATTAAAAAACTCACCGACACCGAGAATCTGACTGCAACTCAAAAGATTGGCGGTCGTGGTAGAGTGTCCAAGACAAGTGCCATCCAATAATTTATGAGTGCCAAAGATGGTGACACCGTGACCCGAGGGGGGGGGGAGATAGAAGTATTCATCCAAGTTGTTGCTGTCCGCGGTTCTCAGCCTTGCTACAGCAATTCGGTGATTTTATAGGTCATCCTATCTATCACGCTGAATGACACAACCATAAACCACCCCACACCTTCTACGTACCGTGTCGAATGTTGATAGAAAATGAGTTTACCCCGAATCACATGGTACCCGAATGTCGTGCCCAGCTAGATGGGTAGGCTGTTTGCCCTGCAACACTGCACAATTCCTTATGGCTGTTTGATTGTTGTGTGTCGTAAATAGTCCCAAACTTGGAACTGGCTCATTTGATCCCAAGACGTTTCTCAGTTAGATATGAAACGTCATTCTAGATTGTTTACAACCAATCTCAGGCTGTCTATGATGATGATGATGATGAACTGATTGCAATTAGACGTAAACAGCCAATTACTGTAATACGATCAATCCAACGCTAATAGCGATTGAACTGTTCGTCCAATCCGCTAGTGCGTTACGAAATTGACTACCAGGTTGGTCAGTTGTGAATGTTTTCTCTTTGTTTTATCATTTGAATTTCCGATAAGTCAGTAAGTTTTCCGCCACATTTACATATCAGGGAAATCGTTTGCTTAATGGGTTAGAGGTATTGTTGTTTATTTCAAACTTTCATTTTGGAGTTCAAAGCGTGATAACAGTTGAACTAACCCTAGTAGGTTTAATTGTCTAAATCCAATCTAACCCGACAGCATAAATACCGGAGCATATTCTTTATGTGAAGCATACTATGACTAGTATATAATTAACGGTTTGGGCTAATGCATATTGAACACAACTCACACTTGATCTTAACTTTTGCATTCTGATTTTTTGACGATCATTTCAGCTGTTCGTCAGCCTGTTAGGTACTTGTCAAAATGTTTTCAGTCGCTTCTGTGGCGTTTTATTCTTACCAGTGACAAAATTTGCGAGCTTACGGTCTGTAAATGAACAGATTCGTCTAGATTTGATAAAGTTCGAGACACATTGTTCAGTACTAACCACTGTGAAAGCGAGCTTAAGAATTGATGCTCGCTCTCCTTATTGTCCGTTTTTGTACAAACGGACAACATTTTACATCGAATCTGAAGGCTCACATAACTTGATGTTTGAGTTGGAAATAGCAATCAGTATCAGCTATTTGGTTTGATTTCCTCTGGCCCTTACATCCTTTTGCAGGTCGCCTACTCCGTCCTGCTACGTGGACTACTAAGAATGGGAATCCGTTGGTTGCCGTGTTGGTTGCTTGTGTTCTCGCTCAGGTATGTAAGCAATTCTGATTTATATCACATCACTCCGTTCACTAGTTTGAGCTGCCATCTTTCCTCATCATCAGCGTCTGTTTATCTTTTCTCACTTCTCTACTACAGGTCATTCTATTGATTGGTCGTCTGAACGCAATCGCTCCACTGGTTTCTATTTTGTTCATGCTGAGCTATTTGTCTGTGAATCTGGCCTGTATGCTCCTGGACACAGCCTCGGCCGCAAACTTTAGGTATGTGTGATGTATTTTCCGGCAAGCATTCACTAACGCACGTACGCTCGTGATTTGCATCAGTGTCACAACTAGATGTGCAAACGGAAATAATGTGACCTTGTTGTAAACCCTTGAAAAAATCTGCTAGTTTGTCCACGGTATAGTAATGCACTTAATGGGAATCGAATTCTTCTTTCTCGCAATAAAGAAAACTGAAAATCTAGGCCCTGAGAATAACGCAACTGACACCGTTAATTGCTCCCAAGTCAAACCAAAAGACAGGTTCAAAAAGCAACTTTGTTCCGCTCCAACAACATACGCTTAAAGGAGAAAATTACAAGATATTTATCTGATGCATAGCGACCTACAAACATTCTTGAATGAGAAAATCGGAGGACAGTTACCAGGAGCAGTAGTTAAGGTCACTAAGCCCTCAATAACCATGGCAGAATGAAAGTAGTGTGGAACCTTTGGGCTGCTTGCCAAGTGTGCAGTCCACATTTCACCTGGTTTTTCGCAGCCAAGCAATAGGATGTACATTTCTGATAGTGACCAGTTGACAAATTGCGCGCCAAGATCTTCATTCGATTGCACTTTGGGTGCCCACTGTGTAATTGCTTGAGTATTTGTCGTTGGGAAGCTTCCGGGACTGCCACTTTGTCGGCAAACATTACGCATCTCTCCATGGTCGTAGAGGCTTCTCGGCGGTGGAGGTATTCCCGTAAGCCGCCATTGAGGTCTGTGTGTAGCCAATTTGTGCGGATGAACGTCATTACTTGCCTCAAAATTAGGTCCAGTTTGATCGCCTCCTTAATCATCTCTGCTACCGCTAGAAGTGCTCGCTGAGGATGAGGTCCATATCGGGTTCACTGTTGATCGCTTCGATTATTGTGTCCTCGTCATTCGGTAACTGTGGTCTGGTGAATCTGGATAAGGCGCCAGCTCTACCGAAGTTGGTTGTAGAACGGTATTGTATTGTGACGTCGTAGGCAAGAAGTATGGTTACCCGTCTTTGCAGGGGATGGCCGTGTAAGTCGGGATTCCTTTCTTTGAGCCGAACTCTGCAAACAGCGGTTTGCGATCCGTAAACATTAAAAAAATGTCGTCCGTGCAAAATTTTCTGAGACTTTCCCTCCGCGAAGATTGTTGCAAGAGACTCTTTCTCGATCTGACTGTAGTTTCGCTCAGGGGGTGTAAACAAACTTTCTGCACGCGCGATTGCCTTTTCCCGTCCATCTGGAAACGTATAGGATATCACAGCGTCTGTTCCGTAGTTGGATGCGTCTGCAGCCACGACAGGTGGTAGCTTCGGATTGTAGTACGTAGGCAGGAGGGCTTTGAAGCCATCCTAGGATTGCTGACATTCTCTTGAGCACTCCCACTTGACATCCTTCATTAGCAAACGGTTCATTGGCGTTCGGAGGAGGAAGTTACTGTGGCGACTGACCAGCCCCAGGATTGACCGTAGACTTGATACGTCCGTTGTTGGCGACATCTTCTGTATGGCTTCGTTGGCCGAATCAAGTCGTCGGTCATCTTTGTACACAATGCATGCAAGGTATTTGATGCTAAACATCCCAAAGCTGCATTTATCGGCGCAAAGTCGGAAGCCATATTCACTCAAACGAGTAAGGGTTTGGTCCAACTTCTGCTCCAGATCCTCTGCATTGTGACCCATGACTATAATGTCGTCTAGGTAGGCAGGCACCCCGGGAATATCCGTGAGCATCATATCCATTACTTGTTGGAAGATGGCTGGCGCTGTCTTTGCGCCGAATGGCAGGCGGTTGAATCGATAACTTTCTTCGTGGTTGTTAATTGTTAATAATTCCTTGGACACTTCAGTGACTGGCAATTGTAAGTAAGCCTCGGCCATGTCGAGCTTCAGGATACATTTCCCGCTATTCAGTTTCGTGAAGAGATCCTCCAGTATCGGCAAGGGATACTGATGCGTCTCAAGAGCTTCATTTAGACCTGTAGTGTAGTCTGCACAGAGTCGTATTGTTCCATTTACCTTCTTGATCACGACGATAGGGGTCGCCCATGCTGAATAGTTCCCCGGTACAATTACTCCAGCTTGCTGAAGACGTTCGAGTTCTTGCTCGACAGTAGGATACTGGACGCATGAGTCGAAATACCGGCTTCGTTCCAGGACGTATAGATGAGACTGCCTTCATTTTGATGCAGCAGCCGAGTTCTGTGAAAATCTCCAAATGTTTCTGCTGGAGGGCGTTTGGATTTCTGCAGACGTCGTGGGTTTTTGCTGAGCTTGAGTTCGGTTGCAGATTTAGAGTAATGTTCTCCCATGTAGATGCAGTTTTTCGATCCGATCCATTCCAAGGAGGTCAAGATCAGGATTGCGAGTCACGTAGCACGTACTCCTGATTGACGATCCGCAGTGGACTTGGACAGTCGACCGCCAGTCGCGATTTCAGCAAGCTGGGTTGCCGAGCACATTGTAGGTTTACCAGTCAGGTGCCACTTGTCGTCAGGGATTAACGTAATATCGGCTACTGTATCGAGTTGTAGTCTGACCGATTTACCGTTAATGGAGACGGTTACTCACTCCCTGCGCGTTAAGTGGTCGTCGTTCCTTGCTGCACGAATAACCTGCGCTCTGGAGAACCGGGACTTATGTGTCTGGACCGGCAGTGGTCCTCCTTGTGCTCTCACCGGGAGCAATGGTTGCATCGATGCTGTTTGAATGGACAGTATTAGACATAACGCCATCCACCGCATTGTCAACACGGTGTGGGAGGTTTCCTTCGGTTGTCGCATTCCGACGTTGATGCAACCTAGGCTTGGACTTTTGAAGACACTTTGTGGACGTTTGAGTGACTGCTTTGTTCGATCATAGTGGTTTCATGCTTCAGGTTCACTAGGCACTGACATTCGGCAGTGATATCGTGCAGGGTGATTTCGGGACATTGTTCTATCTTCGCCAAAATCCGTGTTCTGAAATCTGCTTCTTTTGGTGACTGAAGTCTACAATGGAAAACCAGACATTTGAATTGATCTTCAATCATGATTCGACGCTTGAACCGTTCGCATTCCCGATTGATTGTTGCACCCAGTCATCATTCGCTGACATCACGAGCTTCGAGCACTGGTAGCATATGTTAAACAGCGATGACTGGTCGCCAAAGATTTGAGTCAGCGTTTAGGTGGTTCCGTTAAAGCTGACGTTCTCATTAAAGCTAATCAGTAATGCCAATTTTAACGAAGGCCGATATTAGAACTCCGGCCACGTTTTCATGAGGCGATTGTGTTGCCCTTGTGCGCCATTCACCTCACTCTAGGCCCGACCGAACGCTCAACGACTTCTGCTTGTGAGCAACGATCAGATTGTTTGAACATCTCGATGGGAGACAGCTACTGTCCTGTTAACTGCAGTCGATAATCCCGCGATTAGGACTTGCTAGACAGGTCGAAATCTCCGATATCCTTAAACCTGTTAGGCGATATCTTGGACCATTGACGAGTACTCGAGAATTTGGTTAATTTCAAGGCGGGGATAACGGATTAACAGGGCACTGTCTGCTATCGAGGCACACTACATGTCATAGGTGATCCAGCATAATTACAGAATATGAGCGAGGCTTTCTGGTTGACCGCAGTTGCCACGGCAGAGAACTAAGTGGTCACTTCGGCCACCTCGCGAATTTCGGACTTTAGTCTGTAAGAGACTACACCTGAGCTATATGGCACGAATAAAGATTCTGGGAAAGATGCGGTCCGGGTTAAACAGCCATTGATTAGAGTGTGGAGAGCGTGACACTTCCTAACGGCCACGACCTTCTAGCGAATGGGAGTGTTTGCCCATCCACGCCGCGTGGGCTTCCTCCTTGTTCGTCACCACTACACCCTGAACGCGTACGAGTGTGTGCCGACAAGCCGGCGTTCGATTTGCAAATCTGGTTACATTCTGAACAGGTGTACTCCGCTCGCCTATCCTGTGTACTGGTAGATGCCTGCACGGAGGTGCTGGCGGTAATTTCATTGTCTTGATCGAATGTAACCAGTACGTTAAAACCAGGTAGTGTGGTGGGTCCTATCTCGAGTTTCTGAACTTCCAGCCAGTCAAGGTTTGCACCAAGACTGCCCAGTCAACAACACGAGGAGGTGGTTCAGCCCGCCGACTTGTTTGACGAAATCAGTAAAATGTTCAAGTCGCGTGCACTGCAAAATTTTTACCATCTCTGTATATCTCGTTGTACATATACCACGTTCTCGATTACTTACTTCCTTGACGCTGTTTATTTTGTGATGATTATTTGACACTCATTCTGCCCTCATTTTTGTAACATCAAACTGATTATTGTAATATTTTTGTGAACGTTAGTAATGTAGACGTGACTTTCGGGCATATCTAATTTCGCATCATTTAAGAGAGCTTTACCTCTGGCTCACTTTTTTACTTGACTTCTCTCATCGATTTTTCGTTTTCCTTTCCCGATCATTGTGTCCTAACATAGGCCCACCTTTCGGTACTTCAATTGGTTCACAGCTCTACTGGGACTGATCGGTTGCCTGATCATGTGTCTGTTGATCCAGCCGATCTACACGTTGATCGCGCTTGTCATCCTCATCGCCCTGGTGTTTGTGTTGCATCAACGACATTTAGAATACTCTTGGGGAAGCATTGGTCAGGCGCTACTGTTTCACCAAGTGAGTCAAATGTTCCGGTCCAACCGACCCTTGCACGTTGCTCTGTCATTTGACCGATCTTCGATGTCGATGCCCTTATTTTCTTCTTGTTCTGGACAACGGACTTCAGCGAATTGTGTTAGTCGCCGGCCACACCTTGTGATCGACAAAGTCAATTTGGAACCTATAACAAGTGGAATACGTAATTGGTTGTTTTCACGTGGAATCGCAGTGATACTAAAACTCTCGTTTCTCTGTGGTCTCATTCAAATCTCTTCACTCAAGTGCTTTTACCCAAAAACAATGAGTGATTGGTATCGGGCTGTAATAGTATAATTTTGACCGAGTAAGGGACTGATCTCATTCCAACTCGCTACCTGGAGGACTAGGCTGCTGTCATGCGTACCTGACATGATTCACTTAGCGAATGTCACTGCTACGTCATCCGATTGTCGAGGTCAGTTTGTCATTTGGCATCATGATTCTCTCTTCATAATGTGACTGAAACTCGTTGCGTTCGGCGATGTCCTTCACGCTTTCGTAGACTGCTCGAAAAATGGATATTTAGGAAGGGTGTCTGCCACACTCAAACTCTACGTTTGATTGGATCATCATTCATTCCCACCACTAACGTTCATTCCCAAGTTGACCAATGAGGGTACAAGATGTTAACAATTTTTTTTGAGCTGACTGGTAACCTTCATGCAGTTGGCAACTGCATGTGTAAATTGAGCGCTACACGCATTTGACCACAGTTTTCATTCCCAATTGTGCTTCCTGACCAGTGTCATTTATATGGAACCTCAATCGGATTCGAGTTGCACTCTTGGTATCACTCCTTAGCAGTGTCTACGTTTAGTGCGACCGAGAATGTGAATGCTGCCGTGAGAATCCTTGATCGCTTATGAAGTATATTGCTCGGCAGGTTGTCAGCTTTACGGTGTTAGTTTGAGTAATACCTCTTGACTGAAGCCGGTAGACAGTTTGGTGTCTCCTGTCGAGGTGATCGGGTGACGTGGTTATTATTCACATTTGAATGGGGTTGTGTGTTTGGATGTGATACATCAGCCGTTGCTGGTTTGGGATCATTGGTGCAATGGTCAACTTGTTTTTCAACTCTTCATTATTGGATCATCCCTTTGGTTACGCGGCAACATAGTTTACTAGAAGAACGAGTCAAAATCAAGTCACGGAAGCTCCGATTTTATGACATGAAGGGTTTACAATACATGACCGACAAAACGCGTTGCAAATTGAATGAGACGATCATATATGGCAGTCAGACGCAGAACGAATCAAATGAAACGGTCATGTATGGCAATAAGGTTGTCAGATCAAATCACGTTACAGGGGGCTTTGAAAGCAACGCGAAAAAGCATAGTCCAGATGGCGCACAGGCCTTCGATCGCACGGCTACAACGTTATTGGCTTAATGGAACCATTCCATTACTCAAGATCATACCCTCCGAACTGGACCGATCTGTCGATATGGCTGCTTCGTTAGGAGATGCGCTTCCTAACACTGATGCACGATATTTTATCTGTTTCCGGGTTAACTACGTTTTTTTCGTCCTCGTATGCTCTAACCACTGAGTTTTGCTTCGTTTCTGTTGCACACTTCTAACGAAGACACTGGGCCCCAGGTTCCGACTTGAGCCCTGAACCGTTTTCTTCGTTGAACTGGGAGCTGCTGGAAATATTGTTCTTTCCTGTCCCTTCTATGATTCCCACTGTTCGTGGCTTGTCTTTCACGTTGTAAAATTGATTTTAAAAGTTGGGAAGACTTGACGTTGAACCGGACTGCCTGGAGGAATACGATTTGGACGGGCGTCCGTGAGTTCAGCGAGCAGTTATTGCGCGGCCGAGAACGAAAGCGCGCGGTACGCAAAGGAACCATCGATGCCATAGGTCGTGGTGACATGACTATATGGCGTTGCGATGAGTGCGGCCGCGAATGCGCTGGCCGTTTGAGATTAGTTGGTCACCAGCGTACTCATAGTGCACCGTCGGCGAAGAGATAACTAGTACGTTAGGCTCAGGTAGGTCATATCAGCATATCCATTCTATTTTTGATAATGATTGCATCGACTAAGACCATGGTCGTTTGGCAACTAATTCACTCCTCTTTTCAGATACTGGGGCGTCTATGATTTTTTACCTATTCTTTTCTTTGGCTTTACTGGTGTATTGAATTATGAATCGTCTATCTGATCTTTTCGTAGTTCAACTTTGAATTTTGTTTTTCAACTTTATTCTCTCTGGACTGCACTAACATACACTCATATACTGAAATGCTTCTTGTATTACATTTCATACATCTTTCTTCCTAATATAGATCTTGTCATTGCAGTCTCTCTCACTGTTTATTTTCCGAGAGATAAGGGTTTCCTTTTCGTGCTAGCCATTCAATTGGCTAACCAGCATTGGCCGGCTGGACACAAAGGCCTCACTCACAGACCTACTGGTCTTATTCCTTCGGGTTTACACCGGATACGTGGTGTGTGAGTGGAACCGCACTAGAGGAACTGCAGAAGACAGTGGAACAGCTTAGGATTGAGGTGTTCACGCCAAGAACAGTAGCCAAAATAGAAAGGCAAACCACTTTTAAGTTTGACACATAAACTGTGGCAAATAGAACTCCTTGCCCGTCGATTTGGATTGTTTTTTCCTTGTAGGTGGATCAAACAGTTTTGGTTGTAGTTGAGTAAAAGGCCGTGTAAAGATATGCTGAGGTTCATTTAAACGTAGAATTATGTTTTGCCGATACTGGATAAAGTAGACAGAGATTGCAACAAATGTTAGGGTCAAACTGGCTTCGTGAGCATTGTGTCCACAGGAATGTATTTTTTAAGATATGCCTCGTGAATCGGATTTGCAATTATACTGCTGATTTTCACTGTTGATCGCCTCTAAAAGTTGAAATTTCCTGGGTGGTTTCCGGTGTGAACAGTTTAATAACGGAGCGATAATAACAGTCTCTAGTGAATTGATAGTGTCTGTGTAACCCCATCATGTGGGTGTTTTTTTTCGCTGACAGAAGGCAGAAAGACCCTATCAATTCACTTTTGCTTTTAATTGAAGAAAGCAGTTGCAACAATGCGTGACAGTGTTACTATGACTGTGTGGCGGTCATTCTGGGACCAGTGAGGTGTAAATGTGGCTATAAATTGCCAGGGAATGGTGCTCATTGTATCCCTCGGAACGTACGATCTTTTTTAACAGGTGACAGGCTTACCGGAACTGAGGGTTGATCTTCCATTTATCGGCCCGTAAGCGAGGCCAATTACCGAAGGGCAACGGTCAGGGAACTCGGCAGTTATTGCAGCCAACCCCTGTTTAAGAAATTGGGAACTGGGGTTACTGACAATCTTTACCCATTTTCATGGAACACCAACAGTTGTCAATACGTTATCATTATGACGGGGCATTTCACTTGTCGACTTTAGATGACCGGTATTCCATACCAGCAGGCGTTTATAAAGATCAAAATGATAAAGCACATCGTTGTGAGTCACGGCGCATCAAATCCCCTGTTGACATATCGTGAGTCGTACACAGTCAGCCACTTGAACTCAATTGCATTTGAACTAAATTTTATCACTCTTTCGGCGAATGACCTTACGGTGCTTCACGACCGAACACTCAACCAAAAGAAAAGACTGGTAATCTGTCACGCACCATGCGTTCGTGGTCCTCTGTTCCGGCTCTTGTCCAGTAACTTCCACTAATATTTAGTTACTTGTAATATTGGAATTTTATCCCAGTGTTGTAATTCATCTGAAGAATGGGTTGTTGATGGCAGGAGAGTTATTTGAAATCTTTAACCTTCGTGGATATAATCGAGCTAGTCGGCAACAGCTAAACAGTATAGTAAGGCTAGTGATTTCAGTTCGAGAGAAAGGATGAAATGTCGAGATGCTCGCATTAACAGCCCGGTTTCAGAGATACCCTTGTCCTACTGGATAAACAAGTGTGTGTTGTTTTCAATATGGGATCCAGTGTATACGATTATGCGGAGCAGCAGGGACAGAAACAAAATCACTGATTGAAAACTTGTCATTGTGTCGATCGGAAGCCATAAATTTTCAGAAAAGTGATTAATGTTGTGTACTGCACTGCGACCCTATTGAGTAGTATTGCATTAATCGAAAACAACGATGCATGCACCGAAATGAATACCGCTCTTCAGCGTCCAAATGACCGGGAACCCGTTTCTGCTGCTGATCACGCCGTCCTGGTGATATACAATGGTATGCGTCAGATGTATTTGACCTACGAACGCAAATCTTTTTGTCACGAACTACAGCTACTACGTTGAGCGACTTAATTTTTATGCCTTGTGTTATGATACATCGTACGTCGATCATGCTACAAACAAAAGTATGCTTGAGTACATTAACACTGTCATGAGTAATTAAATCCTGTTTTTTGTCTACTGTTCATTTAATTGACTTCATTCGTTCCATAAGCAGGTGCCATGCTTTTTGAAGTGCACGGAAATCAACTCAATCAGTTGGTATTTTGAATGTCGACAGTTGTTTTAGTCGTTATCTGGTTCGTGTAAATCGTGGAGTGTTTATAGGATACTTCAAACTTCCACAGAAGGTTTATCATTCAGCAGCAGTTATTGTAATGACATTAGCACTCAAAGTTGTGCTCCATACTATCTTAGGGATTTTAGACTATTTTTAACCGTATGCGAGGGAAACCGGCTGGTCATAGTGATAGACAATTTTAGCTTTTCTACAAGTTATGCAGCTGGTAGATAAAAATGCACAAATTGCATTTAACCTAAACCCTTTCTCACCATATCCATCTCCATATTTCATTCATACTCGGAAGTGTACATACCATCCTGTTGCTCTTGAAGCGTGGGTCTTCTTTGAAAATGTTCAGAGACAGCTAAACGGAAAAGTTGTGAGGCTCGAGGAAATCCTCTGTCTAGACATTCCAGGAGGTCATTTCACTTCCCAATGCATTTCAAAGTGTGGACTGGACAGGCGGCTGAATGGATGGACTTTTTTTTACAAATATCGACGGGCTTAGCCATGACGGCTGAGTCTGTTGGCATATTTCTTTAATGTGTTTGTTTGTTATTGACATGAATACACACCAGTAGCTTCCTTAGTGTTTCTTCCATGCACTTCCATTCGATATTTTTACAACCGCTTGACACCATTTATTCTCGGATCAGCTCATTAACAGCACCACGTAATCAAGTATCCTTCTCCTTGTAAAAGTCTACGGACAGCTAACTTGTCCTAGCCTACAATCAACCGGACTCTCTAATCAGGACAGCTTTTGTTCTGACTAACCTTCTAACTTACTCTGTTGTTTATCTTCGTATTGTGTTCTTTGGGTTGTAATTGTCTCGATACTCAAACACAGATACCATGCTATTTCCACTCCCTTTTCTTATCGTGTATCCTGTGACAGGTGCGTAAATATCTGCTCCTTCTGGATGCACGCAAAGATCATGTGAAATATTGGCGTCTACAGCTTCTTCTATTGGTCTCTAATCCGCGTTCATCTGCCTCTCTAGTTCAGTTTATGAATGGTCTAAAGAAAGGCGGTCTTTATGTGATCGGTCATGCTATATATGCCCACCCGACAGATTCCGCGGACGGAATGGATTCGACTGTTGAGCAACGATGGTGAGTAGACATACTGCATACCTCGTAGTTTTATTGCATTCGAAAGTGTGGAATGAAATTTGGTTTGATTGTTGTTTCGCCGGAATCGTAAGCGTTTAACTAAATCGAATAATTATGCAGCTTGCAGTAAACTTTTTTGGTTACGTTTATGTAACACAAATAAAGCTTTTGACCAAGCAATGTTCAGTGTACTCAGTAGACTTATGCTAAGCCAGCTTTTGTATTATCGGCCCGTGTTTACGACTGTTTTCGTACGACTGTGTTTCGTGCGGTTGTAATTACTTCCGGGTTCAAAGGTGGCTACTGGTTCACTCTTACTTTAACACTTCGTCTTTTTGCATCGTTTGATAGGTTTTATATTATGATTGAGTCAGTTTACAATTTCGAAACTTCTGGCCTATGTCAGCTTGTACATCAGCAGCATGCGGATTTTTCCCTCGATTCGTACTTAGTTGGAACTCAATTTTTGCACACTATCGGTAGTAATTATTTTATCATTATTATTATTATTGCTTTTATCTGTTTTAATGTGCTTACAATCAAGTTGATCCTCTTCACATCCAAAACGTTAAGTGGTTAATTAGGAAAAAATTAAATTGCTATTCTGTTGTGTCGTTTTATTCGTGTTAACTCTTGTATTTCCTATTCAACTTTTGACTCTTGTGTTCACCATTGGAGTTATCACTGATCTTGTGTCCTCAGTTTGTCATGCAGCACCTTCTAGGTACATTCCGACTTATCAACAACGTGCTTCCACGTTTCATCCAATTCAATTGACGCCTAAATATTTGAGTATCATTTAATTGCGATACGGTACAGATGTTTGTGTGATTGAAGGCGCTGATGCATGTCAGGTTAGCGAATATATTCACCTTCTGTTGATTCGGTCTAATTTGTGCTGCGCATCATGTACTGCCTACACATTGGATTCTGAATTGACTTGGTCATTGATTTCCTGTGCTCAGCCCATCAATATACTCTCAGTTGCTTCAGTGTTCAACACATGAAGTCATTGCATTCTTGGTTGCCTAGTCTCTGTCACGCATTGTTCCGATTTCAGTTTGTCTGAGTTTCGTCTCATATTTGTACCTCGCTCACAGGTATTGGACCAAGTACGCTCAGTTTCTCAAGGTCAAGGCATTTGTTGAGGTCACAGCTGACTCCAGCATTCGACGGGCTATGTCACATTTGTTGCGCATATCCGGTCTGGGTGCGATGAGACCGAACACCGTTTGTTTGGGCTTTTACGACGATGGACACTCACAGGTATGGACGAAATGTTGTATGTGGATTCTTACTGCTGTTCACTTTTTTGTCTGCGTATCTGAGAACATGTGTGTTAGCACCAGAAGAATTTTCTGCATGAGAGCGCTACACTCTTCATTTTGACCACTCTTACCTATCGCAACTCCAACTGTAATAATGCTACAGGATTCGTGAAAAGAACGTCAGTGTGAGTACTCCTTAGGAGCTGTTTCTCTTCTAACACTGAGTCATCTTTATTGTCTAGATTTCGTAATTGACTTGAAGGGGTTAACTTGTCGAACGATAATATACTCTCTTTTATAAACTCATCACGATTTCATAGGCTGGCGCATTAATAAATCTATATTTTTTGTAGCCAGAATGCTTAACTGTTTTACATTCCACTTCTGTAGCTATTCATGTGAAGCAAACTCTCAACAAAGCTTGTGCCTACAACAACCTTCGCCAATATCTTATTCGGTTCTATGTTGCTAAAACAAATTATATCGAAGTGATTTAAGTTGGTTCAATAAATGAATGCATTCACATAAATATCAATAATTTGTGTCCAAGCCTCTTATTGCACCATTGAGCGGTCTAATGCAGGCCGGTGTTATCCATTGAAGTTTCTAGAAAAAAATACACTGTAGTGGTTCCAATAATATCAGGATTTCTTTAATCAATACGAGTGATGACATTATCACTATGTTGTGTTCCTGTTGCCCGAGTTGACGATGTCTCAACGCCGGTCATCACTTATCTCGTCCAGACGGCATTTCATTCCCCATTTTTGAGTATTACGTACCTTCCCCTGCCACTTGTAAAGTAGTTTCTCAATATCTCTGTATTTGTTGAATTGCTTACATATAACGCGCGAAATAACGAAGGTCTGACAAAATAGTTAGAAAACAGAGCCGTACTCGTACTGTCCAGACGGGGCATGTACTAGACACAATACCCAGTTGGATTCACTTCGTGTGATGAACCGGCAGAGGCAAGCCTCTTTCTTATATTGCTTAATCATAGAGCTCATCGTGTAAAGGCTATCTGAACGGTGGAGAGGTGCGACAGCCCTTTGCATCATCAATCAAGGCCTTTAGCCGTCCAAACGTCAGTTTTGCAAATACTGTGTGTGACGAGTGGATTTCGCAATATTGATCAGTGGCTCGATCATGACCACTCAGTACGGTGGACATAGTTTACCTCTGGTTACCACCTCCTGACCAACTGTTACCACAGGGGCTCGAAACGATTATCGTAGTGTGTCATAATGTTTGACCTGAAATCGACACTGTCATCGGTTTTATCCTAGTTTTGACTCATCAGGTAGAGACGGCGTGGATAAGGGACGAAACGGCAATCTTTTGCGCTACAAGTGGATGCAATGTGTATTGATCATGTCGGGTTATCAGCATAATTTAAAACTCGAACAGCGATGATGCTTCTGATTGTATGCAGATCATCGAGGGACAGCCGTCTATTCTGATGTAAACTTTATTGCACACACTAGGGTGTCTCGGGAGGCTGCGAGGACCTGAATGTATCCAAAGGTTTCAGCCACAAAACTTGAGTAGTTTTCTGTTGTCGTAATGCTAGAGTATTTTGTAGGTCTTACGGCTAATTTAGTGAGAGATTTTCTATTTACTTATATGGTTGCAGTAGTGACCGTTCACGTTATGCTTCGTCGGTTGAAGATGAGAAAAATGATAGCACACGTCACCGCCTCGACATCTTTGATGTTCTTCTTGCATTGTTATCATACTTACTCCTGCATATCTGTACATTTTCGTTCCATCCTAATGAGGTTCCAATCATTGTGTATCTCTTCACATTAGTCACCTGTCAATAGTCTTTATCAGTCATTACTGTTCAGCGACGTGATCGCACTTGATTAGAAGTTTATCGATCGTTCACACGGTGTGTTATAATTTGTGGAATCAATCCAGCACGATTAACCAAGCTAACTCCCGTGCACACGATCTCGACGATTCACCAACGGATTTAACAAGTTACGGTGAGTAGAAATGAAGACGAAACAGGTGGACTTGTAACCAGCTGGCACCCATCAATTGTAACTTGACAGGAAATGATCCCATGTATATATAAAGTGAGAATGAGAGCATGAAAAGTTTATTGAACCTTGGATATCCGGAATCTTTAAAATGGCTTCTGATCAAACAGATTGACTAACCGTTCAAATTGTAACCAACCTTGCCCTACTTGCATGCATACTTACCCCATAAATCGTCGACAGCCTGTATGTTTAAACAGTTGAACATCTACCTTAGTACTAAGCAACGCCAGTGTTCTACAGGGTACCATTCTCTCTCTGCATTTCTTACAGGCTTCCTGTGGAGGGCATTTTTTGTATACAGTTTGCCCACGATTCGCCCCAAAAGTCCTATCGATTCTGTCGCAGTCAGATTGGTGGTTACGAGCTAATCAAGCAATGCATCCTATAGTTTTCTACTCACCATTTGCTATTAAGTCCTGAACTAGATCTTGGTCTGCTGTTTTCTCTGTTTATGAACCATCTTCTTAGTGATCCCTTCATCAGTTCTCCCATTGTTTACGTAACCAAAGTCTGATTATCCTCATCATGCTTATGCTGTAATATGTTTACTGATGAGTAGTAGGGGGTTTCGGTTTTCATATAGGTTGAACATCACCCACAATTGATCGGAGCTGTCGCATTCCCATAGACTTTCCAAAGCATTGCTCACAAGGGAAAGTGGTTGAACGTTCACATATGATAATTTGGTCGTGCTTAATATGATGTCAGTGATGCAGTGTTCAACATGGTCGCCGCATGAAAGCGTGGCCGAAGTTCTAGTCCCGACATTGGCAATAATATGCACTGCTGACGAGCTCTAATGAGAGCGAAACTCGAGTCTAGTGGGTTTTTTAGGAAGAGGCCAACTAGAAAGTCTATGGGAATGCGACAGCTGCAATCAATTTAGTTTTTATTCTTGTCTCCTATTTAACTTGTTGTAAGCATATCCTTTCTGTTTCAGATATCTGATTTTTTTTGTTATGCGATTGATATATCTTTCAACCCTTTAACAGTTTTTTGTACACCTGCATTCTTCTGTATTGGTCGTACTGCTCACTCGACGTTCTGCAGGCTCTCTTGTGAAGCATTAGAAATCAGTATTGAGGCTTATGACTTTTCTGATGACGGCTAGCTGCATTTCACACATCAGTATATCATCCATTCTTATCCGGACATCCAGTAGCCTGTTATAGATTTTCAAATGATGTTCTTGCTGACGTCTGCAATCTCTTGAACGTAGGTTCCTTCTTTTGTACATCAAATCCATCCACTAGGTGGTAGCTCGATCTTATTTTTGCCTTATATCCATATGCAATGTTCGTTATCTCTTACCTGGTTCACCTTTTGCACGACAAATCCGCTAAAATATCTACTCACCATGATCAATTTGTTCAAGTGATGAACTTTGAATGTTTTACAAGACATTGTCAGTTAACTCGTTGCGATCTTTCATATGGTAACGCTAAATTTCTGTCTCCGATTATTGAAACCGTAACTTGCCTTCATTTAACAGTGGATGCACTTTCATTTTTGTGCATCTCACTGTTTGATAGAAACTTTCCAATTCGCTGTAGCTATATTCGTTTCCTCACTGTAAGACTTTCCGTCGCAGAAAGAAAGCAGAATTGTCTACGCATTTCCTCCTGAGGTTATAACCATCTCTTTTCTTTTATGGTTTATGGTTTTAAGGCATATGACAAACTGTTGTTATGACACTCGCTTTATTGTATAACGCTCCTTGTTGTTTTGAGCCTAAATGTGTTCTGCCATATTCTCATCTGTTGCTAATGGATGCTTTTTCTGTCTCCTTCATTTGCAGGACATTCTCAGTACTATTTTGTATGAACGAAAATCCATTACACCTGCTCGAAAATCTCACGTGTATAACACTGACAACACGGAACTTTTAGGCATGAACACTGACAGTGGAATTGTAAACGGTAGGTGGCGTATCCTGCTGAATAGACAATCCAGCTAAACTAGAAACGCTTCCCTTCGATTGACCCAACGGTGTATGTCCATCTGCCTTACGGGGCCACGTTTATCATGTAGACACTTTAGACGGTGTTCATGTACAGCTGAATTGTGGTTGGATTTGGTTCTACGAGGGGGAGTCAAAAAGTAATGCCATTTTATTTCGGACAGGTATAATTACCAACACAGGAACATGTATTATACATCAAAATAAAGCTGGTCCTCTGTGGATCACATCCCTACTTCTCAACATAGTCACCGTTACGCTCAGTAGTAACGTTCCACCTTTGAATGAGCGCATGTATCCCTGCCTCGTAAAATTTTGTTATCTGTTCTTTGAGCCACTTCTTCACTGTGGTTTTCAATTCCTCGTCACTGGAATACTGTTTGCCTCTCAAACCCTCTTTCATGGGACCGAAGAGGTGATAATCTGAAGGCACTAAATCTGGTGAGTATGGAGGATGCCGTAAAGTTGTCCATCCGAATGAGGCGATTGTCTCCCTTGTCTTGATGCTTGTGTGTGGTCGAACATTGTCTTGCAGAAGGAGGACTTTGCGGATTGGCAAATCGGGTCTCACTCGTTGGATTCTTGCTGTGAGCCTCGTCAGGATCTCGATAAAGGCGTCAGAGTTTATTGTTTTTCCTCTAGGCAAGAAATCAAGCAGAATGACACCTTAAGCATCTCAAAAGACAGTCGCCATGATTTTTCCAGCTGACTTTTGCGTGTTGAACTTTTTTGGTTGCAGTGATGATGAGTGGCGCCATTTCATTGACGGCCTCTTTGATTCCGGTTCATAATGATGAACCCATGTTTCATCACCTGTTACGAGCCTTTGAAAGAAGGTGTTGTCTCTTTGACTTTGTTCAAGAAGTTCAGTGCAGGCAGTGACCCTGTCAGTCTTGCGTTCGGTAGTCAGCTCACTCGGTACACAGCGGGCACACAGTTTTGAAAAACCACGTG
>JTDE01003258.1:1855-13792 GCA_014338405.1 Paragonimus skrjabini miyazakii | reverse complement strand
TGACTCCCCCTCGTATGTGCTTCTACTTTCTCGCCGTGTTGCAGCGCTCCGAATGTGTGGACCAGCGTGATTGCTGCTAGTCAATTGTGCAAAATGCTTAGACATCGTTGTTTTATTCACTAAGCATAGAAACCACCGCAGTGGTTGTTCAAGCGTCGTGGCACATTTCATTTACTTTCAAAGCACACGCCGGCCGGTAGGTAACCGAAATCGTTATAACGACACTTTGTACTCATCCAATCGTCCAATAAAATTGGTTTCCATGTCGGTTATTTCAACAGGAAAAATTTTAGACGCTCAATCTTATGTTGCTATCCATGTACTACGTATATTTTGTGCAAGCAGTCACAAAATTCATTAATCCGGTTCCCTTGAAAGTAACGTAAATCAAACTAAAAAAAATAGGGTTTGGAATTGGCGGCATAGCTGCGGCAATTTTATTAACAATGTCTCATTTAAAAACAATCCAAGATTATCTCAAGGCAGTTTCACTTCGTTAACGTCATTAGAATCATTGGTGTTCACAGATCGTCATTCTCTCCGTAGATTAATGGATATTCAGCCAATGGGAGCAGAGGTTGTAGAAACTACCTAATAACATCATAGTTTTAACGAAAATATTGATTACCGCTGTTGTAAAAATAACACAATAAAGACGTTATAAAGTTGGCTGCTGGATCGATCGTTCCTTTGACACTCAATACTTTTTATTTATTGCAGAGGTAAATTGAACACGGAACTGGTCACCAATATATATTGTTAAAAACGTGTCCACAGTAGTTGCTATCGTCTACGGGCCTAAGGCAATCATTCGTGCGCCAGTTGTGATCGTTTTAACTCTAATGCAGGCTGTTAACTGACAGTAAATTGATTAAAAGAACCAAGCGTAGTCAGCGAGTTCAGAAGCAGCATGAAACAGCTGAGCTGAATGATTACGTTAGATGCTAGATATGTGCAATTTGTGTGACTGTCAAATCACAGAACCAATTTGGTATCACAATCAGCAACAATGTTAAATATTGGAGTGCCGAACAAAATCAGATATATGTCCAACTTTACATTTGACTATAGAAAGTCATTGAAAGGACGATTCCAATATTGATGACAGATTTTGACATGAATGTGTCAAAACGGGCATGGAAAGTGACTAGGTGGATATTGTGTCTAGACGTTTCGTTGAGTTCGTTATTAACTGACAATGTTTAGGTCACTCGTGCAGAGTTAAAAATTGATCGTCGCTATTATGGTCAATAGTGAAACCATATTCTGTGCCGATAAGATTGTCTTTTTTTTGAAGTATTTGAGATTGCCTCTACATCTGCTGTGACGGTGCAGTCCGATCTTGTAAGTACAAACAATACCACAGTTATGACGGATGAACAATACGTCGATTATTGCCTATAGTGATGTTGGCCTCCGATTCCTAGGCTTTCTGTCCTACCATAATGTTGAACATATTTGCTTTCGTACTCATTTTCTATGCTACAATCTACTTCTCAAGATGTGTTACTAATATCACCAGTTTCCCTTTCAAGTTTACATAAATCTTTATAAAACTGGACTGGACTTCATACAGGCTACAACCGCCGACTCCTTCAACTGCCTGCATGTCTTTAGGTATTTGGTCACATGGTACATTCATCGCAACCGTCTCTGTTTAAAAAAGACGTACAACCTTAAAATGTCCGCTCTGTACCGGCTTGCTTGATTATAACCATGCGCTTCAATCCGTCAGGTGTTACAGTACCCTGGTCCCGACTTGGCGTTCCTCTAACACATTTGATTAGCAGATTGATAGATTAGATGGATTGTGTAAGTGTGCGAATAATCAATAGATAGCTCAAGTGCAGCTTACGAGATACGATCGATTTTATTTATAGACAAGTCTTATAGCTATTGTTTCTGCACACGCTTTGTTCATAACGATGTAACGTATCTTTGTTGCATTTGGAAAATCTATCATTTCTCCTGTTTTCTGGTCAGGTAAATCCATTAATGTCAGTTTAAGACCCCTATTTGTATATTTTTGATAACCCTTCAAAGGACTTAAATCACTGATTGAGCGTAATCCTATGATTACGTTGGACACTTTGTGTGTACATGGCTTTTGTGAATTGTCAGCGGATTCGCAGTCGGACGGTTGGTGAGGAAAACTTTACTAAACGAAGCGATTGGAGTCTTGATAATCCACAATCACATAGTTATTTTCCACTGGTAATATTTGTCCGAATAAATGATGTCTTACGCGGTAAGCGCCTGAGGTTCATAGGTCAACCATCGCATGTGTTATGCACTATCTGGCCATGTGATCGCGTGTACGAAATTTTCCCTGATACTCACCGTCTCCACTCTGTATGTACTTGTGTCTTAGTTTACAGCATTTAACCATGCCTCTATCTACCTCAGAGATCGGGAGGCAGCCGGTTGTACGTGGATATTACGTTGAATCTAAAACCATTATTTAGTTAGTCTGATGACAAAATGCCTTAACTCTCCTTTCATTTGATCGATCGTGTTCACAGGAGCCATGTCTTCGGATTCTCTGAATGCCCTCTGTTCATTCTCCGATACTGCTCGCCGCGATGCAGACAGGCTTCAATCCATTTCTTACTCCAGCGAAGAAAAAGCCACAACTTCGTCTGGCGCTCGTCTGACACCTGAAGATTATGTCAGTTTTATACACGAAAGTCTTCGACTTGAAGTACGTTAGGTGTACCTTGCGTTTCTTTATTGTTTTGTCTGTTCGCTTGATTATCTGTCATGCTGTGTGCATATCCGATATATAACTGTGTAGTGTGCTACTTACGAAAGTTTTACCGCATTATGTCACGATCGACGTTCACTGCACTTCACCTTAACTAGTCCGATAACACAGATTGAAGCAATTTATCAGGTTAATTGCTCACCCCCTGGAGTGGTTTTTTAAATGCACCTTTTCAACTTATGTGAAGGTGAGTACAAAGTGTCAAGTTACGTGGGGCGGATAAATCCGTAATTCGAACGGTTCGTAAATGATAGTAAGTGGAAAACGGTATAATCACTGGTTCTGGTGGTTACTGAAATCACGCTCGTGTGATAACTGTCAATTGCACTTAAGTGGTAATAATTCTGTTTTGTACTACACGAGCTGGTTAACCGAAGTGATAGGTGACTATATCGACTCTGTTACATTTGTTAGATACTAAGTCATAAATCTTGTATATTTACTCGCCAATTATTTTCCATCACCCCTCGACTTTTCGGTTCTGCTACACAATCGTTTACTCAGTTAAATCGGCCTGAATTCTGTCCTACACCCATGTGGAATAGTAACCGAAATCAAAGCGTTTATTCGTCTTTACGAGGTACAATAATAAAATGAGTCCATAAGTTCAATTTCTAATCGAGCGAAAATAGCTATTTGTCATATATGTTGATTGTTGTACTTTGTTTCACTGTGTAAACACACGGTCTGCGCATTTTGGTCTCTCCGTTGATTTTTAAGCCATGCATCTTAATTTTTTTGTGCCTGTGGACAGGTCGTACGTCTTGTTTTGAGGCGACTAACGGAACACAGGGTGAACAGTCTCATCTAAAGTATTGTCGTCTCGAGTGTAGAGCCGAGATCAATTGAATGATTTATAGCCAATGTGTCTTGCGATTGATGAAATCGGAAGCTCATGAATGGCATCCGTTTTCGAGAATTTGGTATATAACGTTACTAAATCGACGGGCAGTTTACAGTTCGCTATTTTAAGAAGTCTTACATTCGTGTTTTTCTGAGACATACTTAGCTAGCACTCAGTGCACAGTTTAACTCTGTTAATCCCCGCCAATGATATCAGCTTTCAGTTGGTTTAACCTTAGACCGTGCTCTATGAATATCGAACAGTTTACTTGGTATGAACTAATGGTGTTGATATTCTTTTGATTGTCTTTATTATTTGGAGAGATTTTGGGAAATCACCGCAGGTAGATTGAATGTATTCCCCTCGTGAAGCAGGCAGACGAGCCGTTTGCGAATCGATTGTGTAGGTCGTTCCTTTAAATGATTCATTACTCATCCATACTGCTGATACCCGTGTGATACCCGTGTATCGGAGTACTGGAATTACAAATCAATAACAGCAGCCATTGCTTCTAGCCGTTTTCTGTCAGGTTTTGTCAGCATTAGCTGTCTTATAGACTTACCTTATATGAAAACAGGCGTACATTGCGTCTGCTTTTTGCTGTTGACTGGTAGACCAAGGCGCAAATGTCACCCCGTTAGTTTTGAGCGTTATTCTGTAGGTCCTCAGCGTTGACTTCTCTATCTTCGTCAGTTGTCGCCCACTGTTCTGTTCAGTTGAGTTTCTCATCGATTCATCGGAATTTTCGTATTTGTTATATCTGTCCAACGGTTTCAGATGAACGTTGTTTTGGCCCGGCATTTTGACAAAATTGTTTTTGAGGACAGTCTGTCCGGATTGGAGAAAATGCGGTTTTACTTTTCGCAATGGTTTCATCGCAGCCGCGTTTCTGAGTTGCCATGTGAGCTGACGGATTCTGGTTTTAACGGCAGCACAGAGAACGCCCCCCGTATCATCTGTCGATCACCTACGTCCAATGTCATCAAAGTGAACAAATCTCGTTCACCTTTCTTTGATATTTGGCCTGTGAATTTGCTCAACTTTGTCAATCAAACGCCGACACAGTCGTCGGAGTTGATCGACCGCACTGGTCTGTTCCTACTTCAGTTGGCTTGTCTTGTAGCCCGGTCGCCGTACTGGAGAAGTCGACGTCATCCTCCTTTGTTGCGCGTTTTCTTTCCGCTTATGCCGAGGCTTGTTAGCTCGGCTGCTGACTTAGCCCGTTTGTGGCTTAGCCGGTTGCTGCATGATCTGCGTATACAGGTTAGTTTACGTAACTATGTAAAATTGTAAATAGCTGTTCTGTTTATAATTTAGTGCGATTATATTTATAACGGCGTTCTTAGGTTGTTCTTATAAATGTGCGAATTATCCCGTTTTCTGTTTCCCCATCTCACTTATTCACTGTAGTTCCATTAGAAACGGGCAGAATTAAACATATTCGAGCGCCGGCTATGTTTTTTTGTAACTGGCCGCAATAATCATCTTCTTGGTGCCTCACTCTCGCTGATTCTCTACACTCAAAACCCAGAATCACTGACAAAGGCTTTTTTGCCTTCCTGTTTGTTTCACTTAGAGCAAACTTCACATTTGCTGTTGTTAGCATATTTCCATCTCTCCTTCTGTTTATCTGTGACAACGTGTTATAGTTAAACTCTGTTTGATGTCAGCTTCCCTGAGCTCGGTGACTGAGGCATTCCTAGACAATGTCAACAAATAACGTTCAATTTTATTGTGTTCATTAGTAGTATTGCTTGGTGTTTCAGGAATCTAAATGGTATGCACTGAAACATGGGGAATTGGGATGTCTAACTGAAAGACACGACTGTACGGAAGAACCGGGGACTATACGGTGCTAATAGCACGGAAGCATAGGCATCTTTCGGTGCACCTATCCACTCAGAATGGTCACGTGACTCAACTTCACCTTGCATGGAAAACAACAAAGTAATGGACTCGCTGATTTGTCACAAACGGTCAATCAAACAACCATAGAAATACGTGTCCGCAATCACACAACAAGCCACAGTATGTGTTTGCTACTACGCCTTAAGTTGAGATCACTTGGACTGAAGAAATGTGTGCTCCGGTACCTGTTACACTGCGATTCGTATTTTCTGGTTGATCGCACGGTGTTTATATTCAGTAGGATGCAGAGGCTGGGCTGTCAGAGCATCGATAATTTTTGGTACTTCCCGATCGTTTATGCCAAATTCCAGATAAGCCTGAACTTATCAGTGACACTGGCCACTCGAGGTAGTTCGCCCTCTTACATCCTCATGATGTACGTTGGGCTATACTTTGCGGCTAAAAAAAGACGCCAGAAGGGCGTTTGTTTCAAGTGATATACAAGAACGAACTTGGATATCACAAACCAGTGGGCACCATGAATCAGAGCTTTTCGAAAACCTTCCAGTCATTACGGTGAGAGCGAGGTATCACTGTCATACCATTTTACATTTTCCTAAAGAAAAAATTCCAGAAATAACACAGTTGCATATTTTTTATTGCATCCGAAAATGCCGGTGGTGCGCTCGTTTCAGTTGCACTACTAGTTTGAGACATTGGTCACTGGTTTTTGAGAAAATTGAGGTTCAACCCTTGAAGCTAGTCAAGGTGCTAGAGCTCGAATTGTTGAATGGACAAACTTATACACTTTTGAGGATTAACCTATGAAATGAGTTCGGGGGTGGTTAGTTTGAAATGCATTTGGCTAGTGAATGATCTTTTGATTTATATATCTTTTACTTCTTTTTTCGAAGTATTTTGAGATACGGAAAGAGCAGTCTGTCCACACCATTGAAGGCTGTTTCCCAAAGACAGCCAATAACAAAGCAGAAATTTAGGTAGCTGGTCAGCTGATCGCAATAGATAGAAGGATCAGGCGAAACAAAGTTGCTTTTTCCACCCGTTTTTTCGTTTGTCTTGAACGCAGTTGACGTTCGGAATGTGTTTCTTGAGCATCGGTTACATGAGATGACATGGTTCCGTTGCACTTCTTTGAAACGACTAGATTCCGCTGGCTACTGTCCTTTCTTGCCTCTCTCTCAGGTTTATTACGTCAGTTCTTCTCCTTTCACCTCGTTAGGTTAGGTTGAGGTTTGCCGCCCGGTGTGCGACTTTTGATCTTGTTCGAGCCTTGTTGAGTGCGTTCACTGAATTGGTCTAAAGTCCTTTTGTGCCGCCCTCTGTGTTTGTCATTCAGGCCGATATACAGTTGGTGTCTCTGGACTCCGCTTTTTTCAGCGGTTCGTCGGATGCCTCTTCCAAAGTATCTTCGTTAAACCTATTCATTCGATCCCATTGCGATCCGGATACCACTGCTCTTTTCGTCTACTTGCCCAAACCGCCTGATCGCAACACTTCCTCGCCACAAGCCTATTTGGAGCAGTTAGATCGTCTGACTCGGGAGCTGCCACCTACGCTACTCGCTCACGGGCTTCATGAGGTCACCTCTACATCGCTGTGATTACAGGTTTCTTGAACTGCTAATTTGTCCTTTGCTTTGAACAAACAGCTGGTTGGCCATATTCGTATTTACAAAACAGTGTTCTTCGCAACACATTGAAACTATTCTCCATTTTATCAAGTTCATCCGAATTCCTTCGTGTACCGAGTGAACTTTCATTATATCTGGTTATGTGCCACTCCTAAATTTGACTGGACGTTCCGTTTGTAATCTCAACGAATAATTCCACTTACATCCCACAAACAATTTAATCAACCGAATTTCTGGACTTATTTATATGTTCTTTTCTGAGTGATTTTATTCACAATTAATTTGGTTGCTTTTGATTTCTTTGCCGAATCCTTATAATCGACTTTCGTTTCTTTCTTTAAAACACAAATATTGCGTCCCCTGATAGAAGCCTGTTTTATTTTTTTACTGTGTTGTTTTTCTACAGTTTATTCATTTTCATGCCATAATCGCATCTTATTGTATGTTATTTGCATGTGGTTTTTGTTATCTAGTTGCGGTACCTGAAATCAGTCCTACTACTTCGTTTCCAACCCTTTTTTAAACTGTAATTCTTCGTCAGCTAATGGGATCGTTTTTACGACCACCGCATCTATGATTGACTGGTTTGTTTGACAAACATCACTGCGTTCAGATCGCAGTTGTTTCTGTATGCACCGATCGATTTATCTGGACCAATCCGTTCTACTTATAATGTTCATACTTACTTGTATCTCACACACTTTGATTTTTCTATATATCCGGATTCTTTGGTCACACACATTCGGTTGTGACAAACTGCTTGTGTCTAACGATTGAAACAACAGTAATGTAAGGCCAAGCATAACAATTGTAATGTCATCGGTAGGCTTGCGTTTAGACAAAGTTTGTAGAACTGCCAATCAGTGCGTTATCTAAAACAAAGCCAAGTCATTTCCCCCCCGGTTTGATTGATGCTACAGTCTCGCTGTTTTAACCCAGATTTCACTTGAATCCTTGTCCTACCGGTATGGGAACGTTGTCTTGATCTACTTTTCAAACCAGAGTTTTTCCTTGTAGCAAGCTGAAAGCTAAGGACAAAATAGAATATGAACGTGGCGATTTCAGGTTATCGAGTATCATACTTTTAAGATTGAATAGGCGGTCTATCACTATGACACGGCCGGCATTGATTTGATAACCATTATTGTGGCAGGGAACTCATTAGTGATGTAGTGAATCCGACCTTGGGAACTATCAGTAGCTGTGTCGATTAATCAGACTCCAAAACGAGTGGCTCAAGCCAAGCGCATAATCGAACGAGCTATCGCCTCAAACTGCAGAGGGACTGTCCGAATTCGAAAACGCACAACTTCGTTCAGTCCGCTGTCCGTTTTGGGTATGCTATAGCTTCGTAGTACGTCATTCATTAACGCTTTTGTAATTATGTGAACTCTGTATATAGTCATCATGGGGAAGAAGTGTGACACATCCATCAGTAGCTTGTTATTCCATTTAGTTACATTCAGTGATTGGTACGCTGGTGCGAGACTGGGTTCCCATATGCCGCAGTTCGATTCAGTTTTCATCCAATGTCATGCAGCCATCACGTTTCTTGAAAAGTAATAGTGAGAAAACTGGTGTAGCACCGCTCCTAGGGATCACAATATCATCAGAGAACGATAGAATGAACAACGCAGTTTACCTTAGTGATCACTTCGGTTCAAACTATTCGAGTCAAACAGCGCCTTAAGTTTTAACCAGGGGTTGGCATTGTCAACGGCCAGTGGTAGCATATTCCAGTGAGCCACCACTGTGCCTGCTTCTTATACCGTTGATCTTTCAAAGGACTCGCGTCTTCACGAGGTGACGTAAATAATTTCGTTGCGTTGCCCAGCAGTTACTCACACGCATTCGAATTTCTTGGAAGCTTTCAGTCGGAATTTCAGATCTTAAAGCTGTAAAGTCTTCCGGCAAGTTAATCTCAGTGCGACATCATTGGAGTCGGCAACGAACATGTAGCATGAATTTCTTGTAAATGTTGATAGTTCACTGACAAAGAATAGGGATAAAAGATGATAAGAGCATATTCCTGTGTCAGTCCACTTGTATTTTGGTATTCATCCTCTATTGCCACATTAAATACTCCCCTTGTAAAAGCTTCTATTGATCTTAATGTTTTGGGTCTATCCCTTAAGCGTACAGTCTGCATATTGCGAGTTGGTGATAAACTGATTCAGTCGCGTTTCCGAAGCTCATATGAAAAGTCCACACTTTTTCACCTTCGCCTAACCGTTTGGCAACAACTTCTACCTCAGCCGAAAGTTGTAGAAGGTGTTCAGATGTGATCTGTTTCTCTGTTACATCAGAGGGGATGGACCGCTTTTGTTATAAACACAATCATTTTGTCTCCTACCAACTGTTCACGCCCAACTGCATTAAGATCAACTTGATTACTTTTTGTCACGCCTTTGTTGTCGGTTCCTTAGAGCAGCAACACCAATCACCCACAGTGATGCCATCTACCTCTAGATATGTGTTCAACGGAGCTGTCAGATGCTGTACCGCAGACGTCCCATTGCATTGGGAATGTCATGAAGATAATCAGCCTTTTGAACAGCCAATATCTTCAACGCGCGGACAGAGTTTCTCATTTACTACCATTGTTACCATGAAAAGGTTCCTGGCGTTTCTCGTTTGTTCTATCTGAAAGTCTTTGAAAGCAAAAGCTTAGACAACATTGGTTTTGCTTTCCCAATCTAATGACTTAGTTTTCAAACTCATCTCTTCCCAATCGGTGATGATTGTCTTAGTTATCAAACAAATAATAAGCTTTCACTCACCTGTAGCAATCTGTAGACGGTAGTTTTCGACAGGCAAGAAGCCAGCAAAAACGCTTCTGTCATCTAATCAGGTGACTTCACAACTTAAATCATTCGAAAATAGTTCAAAGCCTGGAATCTGTGTCCATCTGACTGTAAATTCGCTCGCTACAAGGATGCCGTTATCACTATATGGTTCGTACATACTTTCTATTCTATACTACTTTATATGGTTACGCGGCTCCCATGATTTGTGCTCAGTGTGTCGTTTGTGTAACGTACTTATCTTGTGTTCTTTGACAGTTTATCTTGCTCTAGTCCGGCTTACATTTTCTTTGGTTGAGTGAACTGTGTCGACTACCACCAGTGTAACGCGTACACTCATTTTGTGTCTCATGGCCAATATAACCTTACGTCGAGCGACATATCGCTGCTCTCACCATCTTCTTAGATTTTGGTTATCTTACAGGCCCTGTCCTAGTAATGTAATGGATGTAAAGGTCGAGACGTTACATTATTAAATATTACGTCGATGTCGTTTACTTGTCCATTCGATATTATTTTAGCTAACACTGGGACATCTAGTTAGGTTATTACAGATCCTCATTACACTACCATACACTGGCTCTAAACTACACTGTTGTGTAACTTGGTAATAGATCAAGAAAATAACGTTTGATCTTTCGGAGATCTACGCGTTGGTTCGCTGAAGATATGCCCTCAAATCGTCGAGGTGCCTACATTTCATAAATATCATTACATACTATGAAACAATACAGCCTATTTACTGCATCGACAACGGTTGACACGCTGAGCACACGCAACGGTCTGCGATCCCTCACGGTATCGTAAGGTTTCGTTTCCACTGATATCGAAATTAAATATTCAAGTTACTAGAGATTAAAATTCGTCTCTTTATAAACCCAAGCATATCGTGGAATGTAGGCTCGTGACCAACGTCTCTGATGGAATCAGACTCCTCCGTCTACTTCTCTTGCATGGGGAAGGGAAGTCTATCACCAATTCTTAAAAGGTTGGCTAAAACTTAACTCATTTTGATGGTTTCGTTGAGATACTGTTAACTAACAGCTCCCCAACTGGGTAGCCGAAGTCGTAAACATTCATTGTTTTCATAAAATAGCCTCGGACTTATAACCTTGACCTTGATGACAGCCCGTATTATTCCGTCAGATAGTGCGTAATGTTTCCTCGGTAGTTGCGTAACTTGAGTAAACAGTGTGTCTCTGGGTAACAACACAAGGTTTGATATCCTCCTTAGAGCAACTCGACATTAGAAAGTAAAATACGACAGCTGCTGTCCTTCGTCTTCCGTTCCGTTGGCCGCTTCAACCCCAAACTTCTGGATGAAGCTACGTGGTTTCACGGGTAACTTATTGGTGGGTTCTAGTTATATTCTTGGTAATCCCCGACTAGCAATCAGGTTGCGTGAGTCCGCTTCTGCATAATCCTCACAAAGCCCTTAAGGTGTGCCAACTGGAACTAGTGAAGAATTTGTTAATAATAAAATACTGACGTGCGATAAAATGTCACAAGGCATAGGAATAAAAAGAAAACAAATCTCAGTACTGAATCAGCCGGCTGACAATGTACGACAACAACGTAACTTTGGACAAGTACGGCAAAGTGAATTGAGATCACTTTCGACGTCCCCGAAATCCTAAACTCGTTGTGACGTTGGAGTTGCCTTACTTGTATCATCGTGCCAGTTCACATTACCTTGTGAGTGTAAATTTATTACAAACCGCTAACATAAAAGTTAATGCATGGGCGTTTGTATCTGTTACGGACACGTTCCCGTTGTTGCAGATAGTCGTTGTGCTTTTGTCCTAACGTCTGCTTATTGGTCCTACCAGCCGTTTGTGGTTTGGTTAAATTGGATCAATAGGTCTCTGCTTTCTGATTGGTTGTTTGTCAGACTGGTCATGCTTTTGGGTAACATGTCACGTTCGTTTTGGTCACCCACTGAGTGGCAGAATTTCAGTGTACGCTCTCGAGTCTCGTGTTCTGATTCCGCACGGCTGGACGGGTTATAACACTAATAGTATCACTG
>JTDE01003257.1:72116-83975 GCA_014338405.1 Paragonimus skrjabini miyazakii | reverse complement strand
ATGAGTCACTCATGAGTCACTCATGAGACGGTCGACCGACTCAGTGTGCTACTTTGTTTACGTCTTCGGAAGACTGAAACAAAGAAATCTCTAGGGAACAGATTTTCAAGATTTTAATTTCTGCAACATATCACAAATTTTGAACAACTCTAGTTGCTACGACTTATTTCTTAACTGAAAGATAACGGAGATATTCACGTTCTACCGATTACACGCAGCCCACTATAGGCTGCACTTACCTCAGAGAATCCGCTTCCAACCTTTACTTTAAAAACCCAGTCAATCACTAGGTTGGGGATACAAGACCACTTCATTTTGTGGATGTGATAACTGTGATTTACTGAATCGAAGGCTTTGCTGAAATCCAAGTAGCAAACATCGACTCTCCGGCCTTCGTCCAATCGCCTCGTGACCTCATCCACAAAGTACAAAAGGTTGGATAGACATGATTTCCCTTTCTGAAAACTGTGTTGTGCAATGTTAAGAAGGCTGTTTTCACTAGGATACGTCAAAACTTTGTCCCTAATTAGCCTTTCCAGGCATTTTCCCACTATACATGTCAGACTCACTGGTCTGTAATTATTTTGTTTCTCTCGCGAGCCTCCCTTGTGAATAGCGACCACCGTGGCTACTCGCCACTCACCTGGGATTTTTCCTTCCTTTAGGAAAGTTGTAAACAGGTTCCATAGGGTTGAAGACCTCCAACTCACCACCATGAAACAACATGGCTTTCATAGGTCACATTCACGCGTGACGAATCTGTTGGTTGCTTGTGATGTTTGGACGAAGACTGTTGATGCAAGTTTGGCCACAGACGCGTTTTATCTTGACTTTTCCAAGGTGTTTGATAGGGCTAACCACTCCATCTTGTTGCGGAACCTGGATATTTTTCGACTTAATAAGAGCTTACTCGTTTAGCTAGATTATCTGAGTGAACGTGGGTTCAAAGTCAAAGTGAATAGAGAGTTGTCAGAGTAGATCCAAGCCCACGACGGCGCCTCGGAAAGATCAATCTTAGGACCCCCTTCGTTCACCGTTTTCGTTTTTGAACTAACCAGCATGATAAAATCGTCAGTGTTGCCCCACGTCAATGGTACAAGGCCCTGGCGAGTTCTAGATTACCCATAAGGTGTGTTGACTTTACAAAGCGGATTATTCAGGAGTCCATAGAAAACGACTTACAGTTCAATGTCGACAAGTGTAAAGCCATACACGTTCACCATCAAAATTGCACTGACTTTATTTTGGCGATACACAGCTGCTTATGTAAGCATTATAGAGAGACTTTGAAACTATAGTGGCAGACAGTTCGAACTTGTCTCAGAGTTCTGCAGCCATGGTTGAAGAAGCACAAACAACCCTGACCCTCCTAAGGATAATTCGTGGGATCTTCAAACTTGACGTGTTTCCCACTATGTTTCCTTCCACAATCCGCCCATACTTGGAAGCGACTATACAGGCCTATCGCCTTTGTCTTAAAAAACTTTGGCACTCACTGAAGGTGTCCACTGAGGGAGCGCTAGAGGGATTATAGGGCTCAAGGATACCGCTAACCGGGAAAAACCGGCAGAAGTACGTCCATTCTCATTGACTCACGGACGATTCGGGGATGCTTCATTACAAAAAACACTACGCGCATCGGACCATCCAGTGGCGCATCGCCTTCTACCAAATAAGGATGAAAGTTTGAGACGTCAGGTTCTGCAATTGAATAATCGGAAAGGCAGGTTAGTTTGTGGACAGAAACGCTTTACAGTTAGCGTACGTCCATATTGAAACGCATTTTTCAACCTCTGTGGTCGAGGCTGAATCGGCTGGCAGCTTCTAAATATTATTTGATTAGCACATATGTGAGAGAACATTGGCGGTAAAAGTTCACCAGCTGTTATGTGGCCCGGTTCTACAAGTCATTAAGTGGGCATATTTGATGGAATATCTTTTAAGTGTTATTCGCTGACAATTTCAGTGGGCAACTTGATTAAATATATCCTTAGTTTACCTTCATTCGTTTTCACTTTACACCTACAGACCGCCCAAAACTATTTTTACCGACTAGCACAGTAACAGGAACGCCAAGTGAAAGATGTTTTCCACACCTATGACCGATTAGGAACCTATAAACCTTTACTGTAAATAAACAGACAGGTACTGAAGAGTCACAATTCGCAGAAACCCCAGGATACTAATTCTTCTACCGACAGCGATTTTCACAGAGGGCGATCTCATCGCTAGTGTCATTGAGCTAGAGTTACTGTTTCTGAACACACGTCTATTATATTTAAACCCGTATACATGCCAACTACCGATGAGATGACAGACCGGGTGTCAACTAATGAGACGCCTCCTATGTGCATATTTGGTATGTGCATCAGGTCTGTTGCGCAGCGAAACATGTGTGACGCTTGTAAACCAGGCGAAGGTACAAAACTATGCAACGTTCGTTTGCATATAGAAAAATGGTGTGCAAATTCAGGGTTTTATGCAGAAACATATGGGTACATAACTATCACAGAACAAACTGAACACTAGCTGGGACTCAACGCATATTCCTGCAAACCACTACATGGTTTCGGATACGCCGGAAACACAGAGTGCACACCACCCTCCATTAAAACGTATGCAAACAGAAACGGGGATAATCATGAAGTTGTCAACAAGTCTCATCAGCCACTATTTTTCCTGCAATAGAGCCCCTGAACGGTAAACATGTCCGAATTATTTTCCCGTTTACACTTGAAATGTCATTGTTGTAAACACTCTCATCAAAGTGCGCGCAAAGTGTACAGGAAGTAGGGAGTGCAATCCAATAATAATGTGGACAATTCGTAGGTATTTACCGTTGGAGTAGCTACCTACCTCAGTGTCTGACGATTGTTGGGTTCTATAGAAGTTCAGTGACTACGTTCTCTGTCTTTATTTCTTCCGTCTTAGTTAGTCCTTCCTCTTACATCTAAAATCTTCTTGGTAACTATTGCGAACTTTTCTTGCCAAGACCGACACTGTGACGGGCAAGCTGGAGGTTCTGGCTTCGTACCTATGTTACACTCGTAAACCAAATTTGAGCAACGTAAAGAAAACCGGGGGACAGCGTTTTCCCTAAGTAAATGTTTCAGCGATGGTATTTTGGGAAGAGACAACAGGAACAACAGTGAGCCGAAGGCCCAGTAAGATGTTTACATGATTTACACCACCGAAAATCAAAATGACACAAAAAACACAGTAGCAGGTGGTGCATGTAATCGGCAAGCGATAAATAACCCTATAATCTTTTAGATAATTTTTTAAGTCACTGAAGTTGTAATTCTGTGGCGTGTTTCGGCTACTGAAATCGTAGAATTCTGTTGCCGGAAAATCGTTTTGTTTTGATTTTTCCGAAAACGCAAGCAAATATGTGCGGTTGTTCGATGGCATAGGAACTATTGGAAAAATAAATAACAGATGTATTTTACGTTATTGTCGAGAATTAATGGTGGAATATAATGAAAATTCGTGTCATAGACGCGGAAACATGCTGTTATTCAAATTCGAATGTAAGTAGGCGGCCAAACGTGATTGTACTTTCGACAGTAGAACCGTCATTGCAACATGAGTACTAAGCTTTTTATAAAGCTGCAAGCGTAAGATACGCCACTAAACATATTGCAAAGTGGGATTGTGTGCAAAAATTGGACAAGTCCGTACTATTTTCTTAGTTATATTCGGCATGCATGAACAATGGTTGCTACCGCTGTTGTAAACTCTTCCATGGAATTATGACGTACGCCGAAATGCGAGCAAGGTGACCTGCTGAACGAACGACATCGTAAAGCACTTTCCGTCTAAAAGCTTACAACGGTTCCGTACAATTGTCCTATCTTGTGAGTTATGGCAAACAGTGCCATATTCGGAAACATAGGTAGACGAGTAAAGTCGCTGAGAACAAAACCATGGGGATATCTGCGTGAATTATGTATTTGAAGGTTGTGGAAAAAGGTATATACTACCTCCGTCTTTATTCAGCACAGAACGTAGCCGCTGGTTTTCACGCTTTATTTGTGACCTGTTAGATGACCTAAGTCGTACATAAGGTGAAGTCTTCATCATCATGTCGTTCATCACATGTGATATCTGCAAGAAAACTGTGTAGGCATCTATGAAAGAACTTAATCTCTTCAATCATATCAAGAGGACAATCGCTCCAGGTTATGTTGATTCGAGCTTTCTACATCCCATGTGCAAGCAGTACATTGTCAGCGGACTGGTCCAAATCAACATCCGTTGCGGGTGGTGTGCGGGACTTGCTTCTTACAGTCGTTGGGGAAGCGCAAACAATGACTGAAGTAGTGAGAGCTAGCGAAATTAAGAATTCAAAACGTGCACCTTCCTGGAGACTAAGGTTGAAGCTGCTTGCCACAGAATGGACAACCGTTTATGTCTGCCATTTGGACATATTTAGAGTAAAAAATCAACCGATCGGAATCACAGCGATAACTGTCCATCCGTGCAGGGTCACCGCAGTATCCACACCGCAGTCCTGTTTCAAGCTTCTTCACCCACCTTGATTGCATACAGTTTGTAGACAAGGCAACGGGGAAGTCGTACAAAGGCAAGCCAGTCTTAGCACGTTCCACTATCTTACTGGCGAATCAGTGGTCGCGGTAAAGCAAGTCACCGCCGTGCGGCTGTTGCAGACATGCAGTCTTTCAAGTACATAATGCAGGGCTTTATGGTGATGGTTGAAGTTGGCTGCAGCAGGAGGCCAAAGCTGCGGGCCCACCAACCGTCGAACTGAAAAGTACTCTGCCAGCCATAGCTCATAAATGGGGACGTGACCTTTCTGAAGGGAAATGAAAACTACAAAAAACCTTACCGCGTGGGGTGGAAATGTTTCCCAAACACCGACAGAATGTGTACGCATGGAAGCAACATTGTAGAGCAGAAAGTATGCCCACAGATGCCCTGCACGGTATCCACAACGGGAGCATCGCCATCATGTTGCACAAGAAACTGCGGTGTTCAAGGCGATTACTAGAAAATCGCTTACTTTGCACTCATAAACTGTTTCGAAACAGAATCGAGAAATCCGTCCGTTGAGATGTTCCTGGACAAGATGACTTGCGAACGTGGTCGTTCTGTGTAGGATGTCCTTGACCTACCAGTCTAAAGCGACAAATTCATGACGGTCGTATCCGTGGGTAGTTTGTATTCCGTACTGCCACATGAGCCACTAGCTGTGGATCCATATTTTTTGAATGGCAACGACTAGTAGGTCTCTTGGTTGAATCCACTTCTTCATTCTCCAGCCTATTATTCGTGCGACTTTCAAATTGGACAACACTGCTTTGCGCATAAATGGCCAACTTAGACTTGATTTAAATCCAATGTCACAGTAAATAATTCAGAAACTTCCTATCGGTTTGGCGAATGATATGCAACTCACGTTTAAACCTATGGTAAACAGTGTAACCGTGCAACTCAATCTTCCACATCGCCTACTGTAGCCATTCGGTGGAAAAGAACGACTGCGAAAAGAGTTTGTCTTTTAACTAACATGACGGCCGAATTTTACCCACTTACATACACATGTACGGAATTACGTGCATGAAAGTAACACAACAGAATGTCGCAGCCGAACATCACATGGGCTGCCCACGTTTAGGTTACCTTATTATCCATGGCAAAAGTTTTCACCGTAACGTGCTCCCCCATCATTCCCCGGAAAATTTCGAACATTCTAGTTAGCGAAGCACACTTCTCACTACGAACGTACCTGTACATCAAGGGCCGGCCGTGTCCCATACCATCTGTTACAAGGAACTGATGTAGCTTCCAGCTTCGTAAGTATGGACATACTTGTGCCTGTTTGTCCTGTGGATAGCATCCACATTCATAACATGCAGGAGGCGTCGGAATAGTTTAGTTTGCGCTCGCTGGGCGAAGCAAATCTGCGTACGTAGGTTGCCTACATCTCTCATAGTGTGTACCACACCTGGCGAACTGATCACCGACAGCACTTCATCAAGTTTCTCTAGGGTTCCGTGACCAATCTCACTTAATAAAATCAACTGATATTGCAGGCTTTAACTTGCGACGGATGTTTCCATCGTCAGCGGTTGTGATAAAATTCCGGTGAACATCCGCTGCATACTGCTTAATGTCAGCAGTTGGTGTACTGTACTGGAACAGACTCCTGCATTCGTTCAATTCACCAACGATGAGTTCACGGTCCGTAGGATGGGAATCATATTGCAGACGACTGAGGGGGTGGTTGTGCTCCAACTCAAAAGAGTTCACAACTAGATGAGCATCTCGTCGAACCACATAAAATCGTGATCTGCATCATGTGTCTCAAAAACTGATTCGTTAAAATTAACATCAGTAACCCACTAAACACTTTGCACACCCGTGTATACACCTTTTATACTTCCTACAGCGATAATAAATCGTTATTGGCTATAGTTAAATGGCCGTAGTCTGTGAGCGCAGTAAACTGCACAAAGAATCATAAATTTACGTTTGTATTGATCAGGACGGTCGAAATATATTAATACTTGTCTCTTGAACAAGATCCTGGAGACCGTTTGGTAACGCGGAACGTACGCGGGATGATTTAGAACGCTCCTTTAGGTTTCGAAAAAAAGCATCGTTGCAAGACATAATTATATCTGGATAGAGCGGGATACGGCATAGAGGGTGGCCAATATAAATGACTCATTAGACCGTTGTAGTCGATATATTTCGTTTGACATCTGTAGCAACGTAAGCGATCGCGCGCGCCATGTGGAACTTGCTGCGATCACGGAATACAAACACGTAACTATAACCAATGTCGCCTTACCTCATCGTACTTCAGAACAGTTTTCGACCTGCGGCTCGTCCACGAACGTAAATAACGACCACCCTATCCATGTACCGCTGAAGGCAATTCTGGAACTGTGAGAGAGCGCAAAATTCACGGTTCTCAAACATCGCCTTGAAAGTCGCAATATATTCCACTTCCGACAAATAGCAACAACTGAATGAAAATAAAATAATAGATGAATAGAAAAACTTGAAAATAAATCAAAAACTACTCCAGCATTCTGGTATTAACAATGCATCACACGACCAACCAAAACACCAGCCATACTGTGATATTACAGTAGGCCAATCACAGGAACGACACACAGTATGTCCACCGTTTGTAAGTCGAAACACACAAGGTCTGTCTTGTAAGAGAAGGATGTCACAAATCAACAGCAAACATGTATTGACTATAGCACGGATACTGAGAGACACAATTCACAACGTTACCTTGTCCATATATACCAGGGTCCCAAGGTCCAGGAATAGCCCACCAATCAGAAGTGGCCTTACGTCCACTGACCGCCGACCTCGGGCTCTGATTGGTCATTCTCCTCAGCCCGTTGCACTGACACTGTCAAACCACGTGTTCGAGGAACTAAGAAGGAGCGGAAGGGAGTATGTGTTGCAAAACAAAATGGCGGCACGCTACACGCTACTACAACACCGATTTTTGAAAGTGGTATACGATAAGGTCGTTTTCAATCAATGGTCAGTTAAAGCGAACAGATGTGAGTCCAGGACGCAGATTTCCATGATTTCAATTTCTGCACCAGGTACCGAGCTGACAAGGCGGATTTTTTAGGTAAAACAATTTTCTAAAAAACAGCCATACAAATCTTGGTCTATGACTAGCATTCAGGACAGCACGCATTGTTACAATACTGTAACATGCAAGCCAGCTGTCCTTACTCTGATTATCCGTTACACTTGCAGACCAACTCTGGGGCAACGTGGGTATACCGGGGTACAGCGTTCTTCCGAAGCAGGGGTTCCAACAACAGTCCTGCAACAGGAAGTAACACGAACAAGTATGAACCGAAGGCCCAGTTAACCATGATATGACTTACACAAATGAAAGTTGACACGGCGTCAACAAAACAGAAGCACGCCCTGTTACGCATTTCAAATTCAACTTGTGTGCGCTTGCTGTTTTTGACAGCACGTTACAACACGATTATCTGAATTACGCGCGTGACGAATCATTTCTCCTACAAACGTTAATCCTGATGTATTACTAAACCTTGATATCTTTCACTTGTGGAAACTTGTTCGCGCCTAGTTTTTTCTTCACTCCCTAATTCTGGACCTTCGTTTACATGGTGCTTCGTTTCATTTGCACTTGGTAGCTTCGCCATTACGCGATTGTTGTATTTGTTTGTGGACACGTGAATTATTGCTCCCGCTTACAGACGCGATTATTTTAGATCCACCCTACCGACAGACGTCACAAGTAGATTAACGTTGCTCGAGAAACCACTACACTTCCACGATTAACAGTTATAATGTTGTGTGCGATATTCTTGGCAACGGTGTCACCAGCCATCAAACCTTTGTTGCACCGAAGAAAATCTTACAAGTTACTTACTGAATAGCATGATCAGTCATTTTATTTTTCTTAACAATATAAAGTTTCTCCTCCTGGAAAGAGAGACCATCATACGCTCAGTGCGCTATGTCTAACGGACCATAGATGGTATGGCTGGAAAGACCACGCAGCCCTTCCATCTCGTGCTCAGCCAGTTCACGTACTCAGTCGTACCGAATGACGTTTCAAATTTCTAATAGAAGGTCGCATTGAGATCGAGGATAAAATTTTATATTATTAGACGTTACGAAAATGTTAGTAGGTAACTTGAATAAAGCTCTTGATAGAAATTTAAAAGACCATTAGCCGCTTTAATGTACCGCCAGGGGAATATCCCCATTGCATATAACTGAACTGATCACCTCGCATGTTACGTTGCACGAGTTGGAACCCGATGGTCGGATGAGAGGCCGTAGTTTCGGCACATCTGGGTAATGTGGTTTGACTAATGCTGGTGAAATATAAATCACGTTCCGTCGTAGTTCGTTGCAATAAATGGAAGGATAAAGCCGTTTTTTGCTATAATAACATAATGTTCACCATTTTTCATGGTGTAAATCCATCAACTGGATGTTATGATTGAAAGTGCATCGCGGTATACGTCCAAGGCAACCGTTTGAAGCCGTGGAAGACCGTGAGGGCCACCACAGATTATTGCTGACCCCGGCTCATGTAGATTGACTAGAGTTTTAAAATTATTGTACCTTGCTACGTTATTTATGGACTAGTTGGTAATAAATATGTATGGAATATACGTGATGTAATTTTTATCAATAATAGTAGTGTGTTGAACTAACTACGAAAATTTGGGAAGTCAGGCAGATTCCAATAACTTCCACCGTGATCTTGGCACCGGTGGCTGAGTACGACATCGACTGCAGATGTTTGAAGATATGTTAACCAAAGTACATGATAAATGTATATCGGCCCCCCACATTTCATCTTACATTCGCTAAGGCACATTCAGAATATCACAGAAGAACACTGGAAACCACAGTCCCCTATGCGCCATTGATTAACTCACTTAGCTGATTGCTGGTTTATAATGAAATTGTTAGTTGTAAGTCTGGTCTGTCTTTGATCTCGCAGTCGTTCGCAGGTATCTTCTCGTTTGACTCCATTCGCAAGCATACTGGTGCAACACGAAAGTTTACAGTGTAACAAGTCTGACTGCGTTTGACGTGCGGAAAAGGTTACTCCAGTAAGCCGAACACTGTTCTGCGTCTCGTTGGGAATGCTGCCTGGTTAAATGGTGGCAACGTTACATTATATAGAGACACGCCCTCTATAATTATTAATGCTCGCTTTCTTTATTAACTTGATAAGACGGACCATGCCAGTATAATTTATGATTCATCTTCACTCAGGAAATATCAAGCCCCAATGACACTACATACACTGCTCTCTGCTCTACCCACCAAGGGCTTTTAATTCCTAGAAATCAACGAAGACCTCAACGATAGAACCCTCCTCAGGACCTGCTTTCCAAGCTGGACTATCAACCCCTCACTTGTGGCTAAACCGATTACGTCGATCCCGCGGCCGGCGCTTCGTATATTAAGGTGTTGGTTTCAGACACCTAAAGAGAAAGATTAATAAGCCTACATTCAGCAAAAGATTCGCAGAAATCTTCGCAACGGTTCTGCCAACAACACCTGTTATAACAAATCCCTCGATTATGAAAAATAGCAGATGTTTCTTTCTTGAGACAGGCTGACCCTCAACGAATCAAACTAGTTATCATGAATCTTTCCGGAAAACTAAATTCAAATCTAAATGCGAATTCAACCCTGAGCCAAGAGCTTCCCAGGAGAAAATGCGTGGATTTTTCCCGCCACTGTTACAAATAGCGACCCTTCTGCAATGGTTGAAACGTCTCATTGGAGCTTTGCATTTCATCACTGTCTTACATTCCAACCATTTTTCCGTGCGACGTGCCTTGCCCTCGGGGTTCTCGCAACTTAATGATAACTGCCGTTCATTGTGGCAAAAACCGTAACCTTGTTTTTTGCCGTATGCACAAAAGTCTAATCAGCAATGGGCAACCTCACCATCCTAGACTAATCCTAGTCATCTCTAAGTGGAGTGGAGTTAAAAAGTGTTCGCAAAAAAAATCCCGCCCTAAGAACAAAGGTATAAATTAGTGGACGGATAAAAATAATGATAGCGACGGTAATAATAAAAATAATGTAGTGAATACAACTATCAAAACGGTGGCCGCCTTAGCATGAGAAAAATGCTGCGATGTCAGAATGGGACCTATAGATGGGCTGGAACAATAAGTAACGTACCCCTCCCCCATGGTTTCGTCACCCAACTACTTCTTCTGAAACAGGCTTCTCTGGAGATATCCAACCATTCCCTAGATTCAGTCTTTGATGACGCCTTTACAACATTATTGGACAACTTGTTCTGCAAACCAAAAACAAAAGTGAAAAGAAAATTTTTTCCCACTCCGTTTTTCATCCGGCTTCCATCCATGACTTGCACTTCCCTCTCACTTGTCTTTGATCTCCAAACTTTATCATTCATCCCAAGAGGACGGCAGCTCAATTTTTAGATGGTCCAAGAGAATTCTAAGGCTACCATTCCTGCGCAAACTTTCTTCTGGTAGTTTGACTTAGTTCTGTATTTTTCCGATTACTTGCACAGCAACTGAATAACTGTCGTTAGGCCCGTTAGATCACGGAAGAGTGTGATTTCTTTCCAAAGATGGCAGTCCGAGGAAACCCAGATTAAACCGACCTCCATGGAGCATACTTCACGGACTTCTGGGATTATCACGCGTCCGATGATCTACGTGCAACAAACCTCACCCCAAATCCCGTCTGCCATTTCCGCCTGAAACTTCCGAAAAATAAGACTGGGCAATTGTGTAGTTCGCCGGTATGGTGTTTCAAGGCCAAAACGAGTTGGAAACGGCCATTTGGGCGCGAAAAGATATTTTTCAAATTTTTCATGAAATATTAAAATGCATATTACAAGACAATTATATAGATTTCTTCGAGTATACTAGTGGCGTTGCAATGGAAAAAATCAGGCGTACCTAAAAATCGTCCATATTCGCACTTTTGTTGAAAAAAATGTGTCGCCATTTTTTCCGATAAAAGCATAATGTTGGCTTTTCTAATCGATTTGACGTTCTGAAACTGCTTTCATTGAAATTTTCGTGATGGAATACACTCTTCAACCTTGCAGAAACGCTCAATTTTGCGCGGTTTTGGAGATATAATAGAATTTGTAATTTTCAACCACGTTGTGTTCACAGCGCATTGTACACCAAATATCACAGTAATTCCTAATAAAAACTATGTCGCCACGGTTAGTGCTTAGTTACACATCGGAATTACATATTGAGCCTGTTTTCCCGATAGTATTCACGATGGAAAACGGTCTACATTTTCCCCTGATTGTTTCTACCTGCTGTGTGGTGTAAACATGCATAACAC
>JTDE01003257.1:31098-53864 GCA_014338405.1 Paragonimus skrjabini miyazakii | reverse complement strand
ACAAATTTTGCACACTAATCAGTCGTAAATGTGTGACTAACATAAAAATAAAAACAGTGAGTTCTAAATGAAATGATCAACAGCATAAATCAGGCCAGATCCCGAGTGATACTTACAGCTAAACCCACGGTAAACAAAGACTTAATAGTCAGTTGTTTATTTTGTGTACATAAAACCGGTTATCGAAGGTTAGTTGCTAGGGCCTCGACATACTTAAGAAGTTGTGAATTGTGGTCGACAAGTGCCTTGCGATGGGTGAAGTGGCGTTTCGTCTTTATTCGGTGTCATTCACTTAGCGTTTTGGATTTCTCATAAGGACACTCCTTGCTCTTGTAACGGGCCATTTGGATAAATTAATTAATATCACATGGGATTTGGCGATTGAACGCAGTCAGGTTATTTTTCTGTAATCATATTTGAATTTTCACAATTTCCTTCATAGATATAGAAGGTTATAAGAATGCACCAAACTGCATTACTCTTCCAAACCTAGAGCATCTATGCGTGTCATTTGATGGTTTAGGTCAACAAGATTTGCTTCAAGCGAGAGAGGCATACAACAGAGTCTTTCACTTTCCATTCGTCAGTCATTGTAACCTGATGGTGAAGTGCACTGAACCCAGTACCATAGAAAAGGTAGAACAAAAGTTCAGAAACAACCTAACCGATCATGACTTTCCAGTAGATCCGTCTAAACATGTTCTCAATATATCTTCTGTTGTATTATCACGAACTCTAATGGAAGCACTCTCAATGGGACCGAGTTTTCGGGTGCCTCAAAAGCACCCAAACAAATCCTGTACAAATAAAACCTTACTTGATGGTTCGTTGAATTGCCGTACAGCTTCCAACGGTCTCCAATGCAATGAGAAAACGGTCTAATTAGCGAGCACCTGGAACCTTTCCAACAAGAAAAGAAGGTTGAATATAGCACAATTCTATAGCCATAAAAAGAGGACCGGGATTGTTATGATGGACGCCAAAAGTGTGAAGAAGGCGGAAGAAACTGTCGCCCATTGTGGCTATTTCAGATTTGAAGACAAATCGGATGTACCATTGGTGAAAAAAGAACAGATATGCTTTGAGTTACGGATACTTCTATTACACGGCTTTATCACTGAAAGACAATGTCGCAGCTTAAAACCTAAAGGTACCAAAACTCTATAAATGGAGTGTTCTTATGCAGCCCACTTTGGGAATGAACGATTCACGCTATCATGAGCTAGCAAAATGGTTGGTTGGCATTTCGAAGCCACTTTGTCAAGAACTAGTCGTGCGTAATTTAGAGCACGCTTCTGATCTGATACCACGTACTGCCACAGGCACGATGTGATCAAATGATGTCAGTTTTTTTTAATCCACAAACGTACTACGTTGAAGCGCTTGTATAATGCGGCAGAACTTGTCCAACTGTCACAACTGACTAGGCTGCTTTACCCTGGTCCAAAAACGAAGTTCCACGTTTTCTTAGTCATTTTATCCATCAGTTTTCCTGCAGTTCGGGAGACATTTAGAGCGGTAGAACAGAAAGAATGTTTAAGAGTAGGACCAATGATCACATCCCACCGTGGTTGAGAGATGCCTCAACTCACCTGCCGGTGAGTGACACCGAGTGAAGACGAAACGCCACTTCATCCATCGCAAGGCACTTGTCGACCACAATTCACAACGCCAACACTGCACCTTCTTCTAGATTATCATTAAATGCTCACAACTTCTCAACCATGTCGAGGCCCTGTCGATCAATTTTCGATAACCGGTTTTATTTATACAAAAAACAATAACTGACTATTAAGTTTTTACTAATAAGTAGTTTGGCAGATTTGATAATTTAGAAGAGATCCATTTGCGAAAAATCTGGACTTCGGCTGGATTCGAACCAGCGACAGAAACACCATGCCCAAACGCGGCAAGCGCTCTACCAGCTGAGCTACGAAGCCACGCCGGAAGCTCAGAAATTTCACATTTGGACCTAGTTACCCACCCAACCAACTGTGTCATATGGAATCCACCAAATGATCCAGCCGATTGACTGCCCAAGCAGGATTTCTCGATCAGTTCACGCTAGAGACTACCAACGCGACCGATGAGCATTGACATTGAATTACTAATAAGTAGTTTGGCAGATTTGATAATTTAGAAGAGATCCATTTGCGAAAAATCTGGACTACTTATTAGTAATTCAATGTCAATGCTCATCGGTCGCGTTGGTAGTCTCTAGCGTGAACTGATCGAGAAATCCTGCTTGGGCAGTCAATCGGCTGGATCATTTGGTGGATTCCATATGACACAGTTGGTTGGGTGGGTAACTAGGTCCAAATGTGAAATTTCTGAGCTTCCGGCGTGGCTTCGTAGCTCAGCTGGTAGAGCGCTTGCCGCGTTTGGGCATGGTGTTTCTGTCGCTGGTTCGAATCCAGCCGAAGTCCAGATTTTTCGCAAATGGATCTCTTCTATATTAAGTTTTTATTTACCGTGGGTTTAGCTGCAAGTATCACTCAGGATCCGGCCCAATTTATGCTTTTGATCATTTCATTTAGGACTCACTGTTTTTTATTTTTATGGTTGTCACACATTTACGACTGATTAGTGTGCAAAATTTGTGTTGTTCGATCATTCTGTTCAGATTCTCCAGTGAATTTTAATACATTTTTGCCAGGAATGGGCACATGACGTTTTTTCCTGCGGAACATTTTCATGTTTTCCGACCTTGTGTCATTAATATGTTGCGAAGCCTGTTAGCGACTTACACAAACCACACGACAGTAATAGCATCAGCAGACCCTCGACTTTCCGAGATAACTTTACGTTCTCATCAACTCAGTTTTCTCAGGATGTCGTAGCTGCAAAGCGGTGTTTGTCAAACGGAGCAGTTTTGCCGTACACCGCTGGTGATTTCACAAAGATGACGGGAGTTCGCGATGTACTTTTTGACTGCTGGTATTTTGCCGTAATAAAATACTTTGCTAAACTGACCGTGCTCCTCATATATACTCCCTTACGGAAAGCAGTCGTAGGTTGCTACCTGTTGACTTAGTGAAAGACCTGTATGTTCGCAAGGTTAGTCCACTATATGTTGGATTTGTTATGACTGAATACCACATATATCGTGAAAATTTAACTACTACTGTTATAACTGCTGTTTTGTTTGTTGGTGGTATAAAACACACCTATAGTCAAACGTATGGCGGTTTAGCGTGTAGCTTGCTTTCACATTTTCTAACCAGATAGGTGTCGTCACCTTTTAGGATTTAACTTAGCTATCAATCTTATTGAACAAAGTTGGCTGAAAATAACATCGATACAAACTCGTAGTTTATGGCAGTATTATACTGCAGTGCAGTAGTGATCCATTTACTCTCAACTTACCTGATGACATATTGCAATTAAATATTACTCTCTGACGTTTTGAAGGTCTCAGTTTTTTTCGCTGTTTTATTATCTCACGCGAAAGTCACTGCTCTGTTGATACCAGGTCTAATTTATTGAGACTTAAAATTTTTCCAATTCATCTTTTTTTGCATTGTTCGTGAATCGTTCTTATTGTTCCGTTTGCACGATCACAAGAGTGACGTATTTGTCACCCCTTCCTAGACTAACGGTCCATGTGGGTGACAAAAATATTAGTCATGAAGTCTGTTTTAGCCTTTCCGCAAATATTCCTTTTTGTACGTAACTAACTGTTAAGTCTAGATTGTACAGACAGATTCATCCCTAAAATGTCAAACAAACTATTTGCAGTCACTTGGCATAGGTTTGAATCTGTTAAGTTTTATATTCCGTACTTACGTCCTTGCCTACTTACTTTTTTCTGAAAAAAATTACGTTGTTCCCGATTTGTTACCCTATGTTTTGTTGTATGTGTTAAAAAGTCGCAGAGAATAAGCAGTGTGGAATGTTAGCTTATTAGTGTAGTTATATCGTTACCAATGGGTTGTGTAACAAATTTGATGATTTTAGTCAAAACCCGTTTTCAGAAATGCGGGCTTCGGCTGTATTCAAATCAGTAACGGAAGCCGCATGCCCTTATGCAGCATATGTTCTATCAGCTGAAGTGCGAAGCCCCTGTGAGAGCTTAGAAATCTTACATTTGAACTCGGCTACCCTTTCTCGTTTCTGTGCTATGGAGTCGACCATATGCCTCAGAGAACAGACTACTTCGAGAAGATCAGCACTGGCACTTACCAATACCGGTATTGAGCCTTGAAATAGCGTTACTACCGAGTTGGTTGACAGATTTGTTGATTTTGGAAAGATCCTTTTGTGAAAACCTCGGGTTCGGCAGGTTCGAACTTGTGGCTTGCATAAGTCTTACCGAAGAGTAGATTTTTCACAATTGGATATCATGTGGTTCTGGAAGCATGAGATGTCCGAGTTGAGTGATTTCACATCGGTGTCGGTAAACTCTTTCGGAATTGAGTCTGTGTTTTGTGTGCGGAAATGTTGCAATACCTCTGGCGTACCGTAATTATTTCGATTGTTCCGTGATTCGACATTTACATTCATCTCTCTCCAGTTGTTCGACAAGCACCGTTTGCAATCGAGGAGGATGGCTTTGGAAACTTTCAACTTCAAATTGAGGTAACCTTTTTGGATTGTGTGACTACTTTCGCGTACGACTTGATTCTGTTCGACAACAATGCATTACACGCCTATCGTACCGTCCGACTACGTCCAAATCCGGAGGATTGGGACAATTTTGTACAATTGGGTGGGGTGAGTTATCTGTGTCCTCCTTGGATTTATGACAAATTAATTAGTAGGCGTTCACTTCCAATTTGGTGTTCTTTTTACTGCACATAGAAACGACATGTAGACACTTTTCGGTGTTCATTCGTAGTCCTGCCTGTTAGATGGCAATATCCACCTCCTACGGTATGTGTTTACTGATTGTGAACGATTAACTAAGAACCGTACAGTTTTTTCCAAATCTTTAGCTACTTATTCATATCCAAATGTATCACAACAATTCGCGAATCTGATTATAGGGTGCTGTCTTAAAATTGAACTTAAAACCCAGTGATCCACGCACCCAATAGCTGTAAGTCATATGTGTTTCTAGATAGACCTTTGAACTACCGATATGTGATTATTTTTTATTCCATTTATTTACTTTTGGCTCTCTACTAACCATGGGATTTAAAATGATGGTCCGTGTCCTGAAGCTACCTGACATATTTGGTCTGTTTGATACTGTAACGATGGCACTAGTATTGGATCAATTACCCGTCGACGCTAATCAAGGAAAGCCAATAATCTGAATAGGGCAGACAAAGAGCTGACATGGTACAATTTACGCTCGAGTAGATTTCGTTGAATTTGTAATGGTTTTTACCGCAGACAATGTGAAAATGCGAAATTACAAACCGTAAGACTATTATGAACAGAGGAAACCCTCAAAGCTGGCTTGGCTGCTACTGCAGAAGCACCTGTGTCACAAATATTTTGTATCTGTATACTTCATTAGGAGTGTGTGACTAGGAACTGACTTGGTTGCTCTATAAACGAGAAGGGGAATTCCCGATGAAGAACAATGGAGCCTTTGGTAAACGGTGCGATGGTCAACAGTTTGGCTGAGTTGACTACGACTGATTAGCCAATCGTGTAAGGGATCGATGGCCATGAATTGAACGTCAGATTCTGTAGTGGCTTCCCTTTGTTGGTGACGTCAAATGCATCACTGTAGTCTATGCATCGTAACTGAACTGATTCAAGTTTTCCATCAAGCGATGCCACGTTGAGACAAGTTGGGCAAACGAAAACTCCAGGAGTGGATCGTGCGCAACAATATGCTACTCTGTTGCAGTTAGTGATCTCCACCTGGGCTTTCATTCCAACCTGAATTTCTTTCTCAAAAATTGTCAATGCTGCAGACTTACATGACATCAAGCGAAATTCAACCGTACCTGTTTTAGTTGTGAGTATTTTCTCTACCATTCTCTAGCAGTCATTCATTCTGTAGTGTCAGGTGTACTGACTAAACAACTCAGTTGGTGGCTGTCAAAAACTCTGCGCATTCCTTAAGAACAGTTGTTGATGAACCGTTTGCTTTTCTGGTTTTCATTAGCAGTGTAATGATCATTCCAGGTAGGTGCTTCAGCAAAGTAAAGGAACTATTTGAGGCTTTAAAAAGCATTTGTCCTCGCTCTGTTTAAATTATGATCACGTTCTTTGAAACCGGTGGCAAGTTTCTTGATGTGAGTTCACTTCGTCTAGCCTTTCCATGGCTTGTCAGCTTTTGCGGCGGCTTTCGTAACCCAGCTGCTTGCAGACACAGTGAATTTGAACGATTTAGTTGACACATGTTAAACTTTGGTGAGAACTCGACTAATACCTAGTCTTTTGCTTTGTAAACCATTTATTTCTTCCTCCTAATGTAACATACAAACCGGCCTTTTCTACTGTGATTGTCCGTTACACTCGCGGACCAACTCTGGGGCAACGTGGAGACATCGGGGGACAGCCTTCTTCCGAAGTAGGGGTTCCAACCACAGTCCTGTAGAAGGAAATAACGCAAACAAGCATGAGTCAAAGGCCCAGTAAACTATGCACGCGAATTACACAAACGAAAACCAAAATGGCGTCAACAGAACAGAAGCACGCCCTGTTACGCATTTCAAATTCAACCTGTGAGCGCTTGCTGGTTTCGAACGCAAGTTACACTAAATCTTCTTAAAATATGAGAAAGCAAATCTATCGGCACGAAGTAGAATTGTACCTTAGGAACAACAAATGCAGAACCAGAAATTGAGTTGGATGGTCGACTGATCCCAGTGGACAGACGAACCACTTTAAGCAAGTAAGCTCAGTTCGGACAACGATATCAGTTCCTTTAGCCTATTTCGGAAGAGGTTATTTACGTTTGATTATGTGGTATTTACAACGTAAGATCTTGCGACGTGCCGTACTGTAAATCTTTGAAGAGAGCTTCACGATTGAATGGTTAGAACACCCATGGACAGCAAGCAATTGCGCGTTGTTAGGGAGGGCTAAATTCAAGTGTGCTTCCATACGTGCGTCATAGTTTTACGGCGTTGTGCAGGTTGATTGTGATTGGAAAATTGTTACCAATTTGACTGGGGTTGTTGCTTATAATGCCTAATCAGTTACCAAGAAACTCCCCAAGAATTATTGGAAGGCAGTCGACGAAATTTTTAGTTTGATTGATAAGACGCCTGAAAAATAGAACGCAGTCAATACCAAAACGGAACTAACCTACTTGGAGATGTAAGCTTGCATTTAGCAGCTTCTTTGAACAGTCGTACATGAATGGAGCATTTGTATGGACGTGCATTATGAGTAACTGATGTAAGTAATAACATTTTCCTCATTGATAAATGGATTGAGAATAACACAACGTTACGAGCAAGTTGTAATACTCTACGTTTCAACCACCTCGGGTGGCCTTCCTCAGGAGTGTTGTAATCCATTTTCCTCATGTTTTTAAGAGCAGACAGGGTTCTCCACATGTCAACTTCTGTTTGGATAATTCCACTTTGGATGTTCACATGCATGCAAGTTTCTTGCAACCTGATAATACCTAAATTAGTATACTTCTAAAGCTGCTTTTTCTGGCAGTATTGTGGTCGATAAATTGCTTACTTCTTTCATGTTTATCATAACTTCACTTCTGATTTAGTGCAACAAATTCTCTTCAATCCTTTATGTTCCTCCGTTGCAACCTTGTATCTTGTGTCACTTTGTTGGGCACGGTTCACTTCGTACTGCGTTCAGTCGCCGCAAGGACTCAAATTTGCAACAGGCTTATTGTTTCACGCTGACTGTTCTCGACCACATACCCCACTCACCGTTTCGTTCGTGTTTAGACGTAATGAATGAAAGTGATGAACAGCGCCTATTCAACAGCCGTCGTATTACGACTATGCTCTTGTACACTCCATCATCTATCTAGTTTCTATCCGTATAGCTGAAAGCAGTCAGCCTACTTCCTCACTTTCCGCTGACAGTCTTTTTTGATTTAGAAGTTTACACATTTTGCTGCTTATACCTAATGCGCGCACATACACCCGAAATGTAAACTGAACGATAAGAATTCCCGGAACATTTAGGCTACCCTGATGCATTATGTTGTTAGGTCGCTACCACAATCTAACCGACTCCAGCATTTTTCCCGCCTTCAGCTTTTTCAATCCTTTGCTCTACATTCTTCTGATTGACAGTCTTCATTTACTTTCATTTCTTCTCGCACTTTTTCTCACCGGTTTTCATTGACAGATCGTCATTCCGCGTGATAACAATCCCTCGGACATTCACAGAGTCATCCAGACTGTACAGTGTTGTGCCGATCTTGACAGCCTTCATCCATATTCTTTTTTTCCCCATTTGGAGCCAAATCTCGATGATGTAAGTGTTTTTATCCGTTTCACTCTTCTCTCCAGACTAGTTGAAGTCCATTCGTGCTGTTATCTCACATTCCGCTACCTATTTGTACAATGCACCGTTGTCTTGTCTCATTGTTCTTGCGTACTGACCGCATCTGTTTTCAAGTCCGAGGGTTCTGCGTTCTGCTCCCCGTAGATACTGTCTCGCTGTTACGATGGAATTGTTTGCTTAGGTTTACTACGTTTGAAGATTGGTCTCCAAATTTAGTCGTTCCCTTACAGGGGATTTCGTTCTCCGTAGGCTGATTGTTGCCACCTATCTGGAATCCAAACACAAATGATCGTAACAACTGAAGCTTTTGGTTGCAGGCTATCGGCGGTTGTACACCAAAGTCATATCGCAACTGAAACACAATCGTTTATCATTAATGGCACCGGTTCTGAATTCCGAACGACGGTCCAGCTTTGGAATATACTAACCAGCATCAAAATGATTTCATGGTTTAGTTTTGTACCATTCTTTCGTTTCCGTTTATAATTCGATGGTATCATCGTTCCGTTGGTTTGTTGCATTTGAGTTTTTATTGACTGAATTCTCTGAGTGACATGCTTGAAATCATCCCTTATCTCTGAACAATCTGGAATTAAGCAAAAGTCTTTGTAGTATCTGGAGCTCAAATCCGCATTTGTAGCCTGTTTGATTGATCTAACAAGTTAATCCAACCACTCCCTCGTTTGACCTAAGCCTCGGACCCACACTATGCTTTAAGCATCACTTAACTGGGATATCGCAAATCTCTCGTCAGAATGTATCATCTGACTAATTTCGCCCTTTTTTATATAAAAAAATCGTTGTCATCCTCAGATTGTGATAGTACTTTATCCTTATTTCTTTACAAAGTCTAGGCTACCTATTGTGATACATTGACACTTGTGTTTGTTCTTTCTAACAGAAAAGTAACTTTTTCTTGTTCACGATGTTGTTTTCATGTGTGAACCACAAACAAAATATTGTGTTATTCGGTTTATCAGATTTTTTCAGCTCATGGCGCTCCATACGCCGGTTTCCTTTTGTTTGTTAGACCTATTATTTTATCATTTTGTTGAATATGGGCACACTCATTGCCACGTTTTGTAATGATTGAAGTTGCATGTGAATTTTTACTTCATGGAATTGGTTACGGACGGTCTCTTAATGTGAATGGCTGCTTTAACTTGCAGGTATACATCTGTACCATTCAGTCTAATGTTCACATACTTCTGTCGACTTTCCACTGCAAGGTATCTCGATACCATTTTCACGTGACTCGACGTTTGTTTAAGATGACCCAATGACTTTCTGCCATTCATCTACCAGAGTCGACTTAGCTGAGTAGTTCACATAAGAGCAGTGTGGCAGAGATCGAAAACGGATATATTATACCAAAGTCCCACTCTGTGTGAAACCCTAGTCTAGCAGTCTTTCTAACCGAGTGAATTCATCGAACGATCACTGTATACAACTGAAGCATGGTTGTGCACGTCAGTTTGTTTGAATCTTACCTCTGCACTAGTGTACCCCAGTATATTCCGGCTACTATGATTCACTGGTGCTTGCTGACAATACTCAACCAGAAGGCATGTTCGGACAAATCCTCGCACATTGTTGGGAGTTCAGTATGATGTATCCGGTTTTATTCTCTGCCTCACTGTGCTGGTACGACCAAAACTCGTAAAGGCAATATCGATAGATGTTTAAGTGATGAAGTATAGAGAAATTCACATCCAAATGTTACAAAAACACCCTAGACCTTGTATTTCGATTCTACTCCATATCCTCTCTAAAGTGCACCAACATATACTCCTGTAGTAGAATGCTTCGTGCGTCATATTTTCAATACTTCTCTCCTCCATGTAAATCTTACCATTGCAGTCTCTCTGTTTATTTCTCGAGAGATAAGGGTTTCGTTTTTGAGCTAGCCTATGAATTGGCTTACCAGCATTGGCCGGCTGGACCCAAATGCCTCATTCACACACCTACCGGTCTTATTCGTTTAAGTTTACAGCGAACACGTGGTGTGTGAGGGGAACCGCAAGTGGTGCAGCGCAGGCGTTCTTTTGCTTCAGCCACCGTGACAGGCTAATCCGAGTCAGATGCCGCTAATTGTTTGCGTTCTGTTTACATGCGTGTAGACTGTTTGCGATGGTGTGGGTGACAGGGATGCTGTAGGCAATTCCTGCTTGCTGTCACTGTTGTCTACCCAGTAAATCGTGGCAAACAATTGACAGTTCCAAACCAAACCGCCAGTTAAACACAAACACGTGCCAGTTAATGACTGCCTCATTTGATGCTTGTATATTGTAAATTTTCTGAATTAGATCGTTTGATAAAGGCCCACTGAACAGGTCGAAACGTCGCAAAACCGATAACTCTGGGTTTCAATTCGTTGTGCCTTAACCAAGGAATTACTTAATTATGAGCATCAGCACAACGCATAATGTTTTCTTATATCCGTTATGTTTACGATTCAGAAGTACTAGCTCATCATAATCATTGAACTGGACTCGGAATTTTATTTCGCGGTCCGGTTAGCAGCTGAACTCGCTCATACTGTTGGCCATCTATTTTGATGTGCAAGCTGCACGTGAAACCAGTTAACTCTACTGACCTTTAATCAGGTAGGTATATTTCCAGAAGATTGTGTAACCTCTTTTAGAAATGCTCACCTTTTCAACATTCCGTTCTTGTGTACTTCTAACAAACTTTCCACATGAACTTTTTACTTTGTTCTCACCTGTTGACTTATTCGACGTCGAAACGATCAAATGTGCTCATCATGTCATATTTTGCGTCGTGTGCAGAGAGAGTTTTGGCTGCTAACTGCTTACAATTAATTGTGTTTATTTGGTTTTAACATTCCTATGAGGTTTCATAGCCCGTTCGAAATGCGTGTGTGTTTGCTTGAAATAACTTAGTGGTAATGAGGCTGAAAAGTCGAGAAGAAAATATCTTCATATTATTGGGTTAACCTTTACTATAGTTTTTTGGACTGCTTTTATCAAAAAGCGATCTGATTCGGTTTCGCTTGTTATTCTCTACAGGATTTCAGGTCATCATCATCTGCTAGCACCAATTCTACGACAAACCAACATGTGGAGGACGTCGGTTTTGATGCCGAACCTACGAGCCGTTCAAAACCGACTGAACCAGTCCGTTCTCGTGATTGTGCTAAAGACACACATTCGCATTCCTCTGGTTGTTCCGACCGAGAACATCATGCAGCCTACACATCAATCACAATGGATCGTCTTTTGCAATCATCAGTTCAAAAGCCGTTACCGCAAAAACACAAAAAGAAGCTACAGTTGCTTCACGAAGCTCAACTACTTTTGGAGGATGCGCAGAAGCAACAATCACAATGGGCCTCATCTCGTCTGATTCCATCCCCCAATGTTCATTCACCGCAGTACAATCTGATGCCCCTTTCACCAGACATCCCCACTTGGCCCCTAAAGCGAAGCCCTTCAAACAAGCCGCCGTCACACGGTTCTGTTCATAATGTCGAAGCTTCCCCATGCACACTTTCAAATCAGTCTCCTACGATGGACACCGTTAGTTCCGGTAGTCATCACAATGTTATTGATGATGAATCCACATCGCGACACATCGATCAAGCCTCCCCAGTAAAACGAATAGTATTAAAGTTGTCCCGTCGAGGCAGTCGTAACCAACTCACCGTTGCCAGTTCCAGTCCTAGTAGGAGAGAGAGCAGTGAAGAGCATCGAGAACGCCGGCGTCGCAAAAGAGAGCAACGCAGAGAGTTGCAAAGAGCAAAACTACGAGGTTCTGAACATCAATCATTACAGGTAAGTCAAAGTCCATATTTAATTCCTTTCTCGCATTCGTTTCTTTTCCTTTTGAATAGCTTAATTTTTAGTTATTATCATCAATACCCTGTTGGTAAACGCCATCGCCAGCTCCTTATCACGATTCCAGTTTTTTATGCTTTAATTGTCAGTGTGAATGTGGCTGATCCTATGCATATGATAATTTAATCGTGCTCCATGTCTGATCAGCGGCACACTAGTCAACATGGTTACCTCATGAAAGCATGGTCTTGGTTTTAGTCCTTATCCTGGCTAAAGTATGCATTGCCGGTGAACTCGTACAAAAGCATTACTGTCGTTATAATGAAGTTGCACCCACAAAATTTGAAGAAACCATGGTGATTCAGTGTTTACTAGTGGGTGTCCAAGACACTAAAATCAGAGAGCGACTGTTGTTCGAAGAGGAGTCAAGACTAAACTGGGATCGTGCATGTTCTATTGCGAGTCAACGGGAGAACATAACAGAACAGCTCACTTTATACCAACCGTCTTCGGCCCCAGGTACTGTACAACTGATTACACGGAATACATCTCCGCTCAAATCAAATATGAATCCTAGTCGTACATTCACATGTTGTCGTTGCGGTGAAAAAAATGAAGCTGTGACGGATTGCCGTTGCACAAAGTCGACGTGCCATAGTTGTGGGAAAATTGGGCACATTGCACGCGTATGCCGTTCGAAACAATCGCAATCTTCCGATTTCCGCTCTAAGACTCGAGCTGTACGATCGATTGAACATCATGATGAATCGGTTTCCTACTTGATTTCACATACCTCGGCCATGTTTCCTGCTGGAGTACCTCCCTATACAGTGGATTTGAACGTGGAAGGCCGCAACGTTTGTCTGGAAATCGACGCAAGAGCTTCAGTGACACTTATTAACAGACGCATACTGCCAAAATCACTTCTATTGGTTCCAGCGGCAGCCACATTACGATCATATACAGGAGAGGCAATTGATGTTATGGGTACATGTAATGTGGAAGTAAAACATGGAACGAAAACGCTTAATCTACCTGCGTACATAGTAAATAACGAAAGCCCAAATCTGTTGAGTCGAAACTGGCTTAAACTCATGCCAAATCTACTCCTATCTGTCAGACGAGTGGATAGCCACAACAGCTTTCCGGTACTACTGCAGAAATTCTCGTCTGTGTTCGACGAAAACGAGCTGGAGAGGCTGAAGGATTTCCAAGCCACTATTGTAATGGAGCAGGTTACCCCGGCAAAATTTTATAAGGCTCGTACATTAGCGTTCTCTATCCGCCCAAAAGTCGAGGCTGAGCTCGAACGTCTTCAGACACATGGAATAATCACTCCTGTTCGACATTCATCGTGGAGTGCCCCTATTGTGCCAGTACAGAAACCAGATGGTTTCGTTCGTATATATGGAGATTACAAATTGACAGTGAATCAGGCCGCTACCATGGAACAGTACCCCATTCCAAAAATAGAGGATTTATATGCTACTCTGTGCCGTGGTGAAAAGTTTTCCAAACTGGGCTTGAGTCATGCGTATTCACAAATCGAACTTGACCCAGAGTCAAAGAAGTTTACAACAACCAATACGCATATGGGATTATTTCAGTATAACCGCTTGCCGTTCGGCATTCATTCTGCTCCGGCAATTTTCCACGCATTATTGACAACTTAACGAAAGATATTCCAGGTGTGTGTGCTTACTTGGATGATATTCTTAGTTCCGGACGTTCGGATAAGGAACCTTTGGAAACACTCGAGTTCGTGTTAAGGCGTTTGCAGGGAAGTGGCTCGGGGTTAAAAATGGGAAAATGTGCATTCCTGGCCGATGATGTACAGTATCTCGGTTTTCGGTTGGACACGGAGAAAAATCAGACCGATTTTGGAGGCCCCAGCTCCCCGAAACGTGGTTGAGTTACAATCCTTCATTGGTATGTTTACTCATTATAGTCGTTTCATTCCGAGAATTTCAACTGTCCTGGCACCTTTATACTATTTACTAAGGAAGGAAGTTAGATGGCACTGGGCATTTAAGGAACAATTAGCCTTTGACACTATAAAGAAGTAGATAAGCAAATCTGGCTTGTTGGTTCATTATGACCCAACTAAACCCATAACTATTCGCTGTGACGCCTCGCCATGGGGTGTCAGTGCCATACTAAGTCACAGAATGAAGGATTCAACTGAGAAGCCAATTGCATTCGCTTCTCGCAGTCTAGCTCCAGCTGAAAAAACTACGCACAGTTAGACAGGGAAGCTTTAGCTGTCATCTTTATTGTGAAGAAGTTTCACCAGTATATTTGGGGAGGGACTTTCGATATATACACAGACCATAAGCCTCTGGTGTCCCTCCTTGGAGAAACAAATGAAATCAATCAGGTGGCATCGCCGCGAATGCAACGCTGGTCACTTTTTCTGTCTGCTTATAATTACAGAATTTCCCATATTCCGGGTAAATGGAATCATGTTGCTGACGCTCTCAGTCGAATGCCTCTCAGCAACACTCCGGAACATTCGTGTAAGCCCACTGAACTAGTTCATTTGATGCATTACCTGAACAAGCATCCTGTATCTAGTAAAGATATCAGTCGAGGAACAGAATAGGATTGCCTTTTGTCCAAAGTTAAACGATTTGTTTCTCAGGGCTAGCCAACGATGAGCGATGGTCAACTAGCGCCGTATTTTAATTACCGTGTGGAACTTAGCCTGGATGAGGGTTGCTTGCTCTGCGGTTCAAGAGTCATTATTCCGCCACAGTTTCGAAGAAATATCCTCAATGAGTTACACGACGGTCACCCAGGTGTCAGTCGTATGAAAGCCTTAGTTCGAAATTATGTATGGTGGCCCAACCTCGACAGGGATGTAGAACAGTTAATTCATAGCTATGAAACCTGCCAAACTACTCAAAAGAATGCTCCTTCGGTTCCATTGTGTCCTTGGAGATGGCCGGATAAACCTTGGAAGCGTGTTCACATAGACTATTTTGGTCCAACGGAGCAAAAAATGTGTTTATTACTTATCGATGCTTATTCGAAGTGGATTGATGTTTATCCAGTAACAAACGCTACATCAGGAACCACCGTTTCGTGTCTACGGAATTGTTTCAGTAGATTTGGGATTCCTCAAACTATCGTATCTGACAATGGCACCAAGTTTAATAGCAAGGAATTTCAGGAGTTCATAACGAACAACGGGATCATACATGTGAGGACTGCTCCATATCATCCAACGTCCAACTGGCTAGCGGAACGTGCAGTACAAACAGTTAAAAGTGGACTAAAGAAACAGTTTCCTGCACCGATTAAAACGAAGCTGAGACATTCCTTTTCACATATCCTACGACCCCAACTACAACTACCGGGAAAAGTCCAGCCGAGCTGATGTTTAACCGGAAGTTACGTACTCGTTTGAACTTAGTTTTCCCGAATGCTCGTCTCAGAATTGAAGACAGACAGGAAAAAGCGAAAATACTGTAAGACCGAAGATCACATGGTCGCGATTTAAATGTGAATGACCCAGTCTATGCAAAATTACCTCATGAAGAAGATTGGAAACCCGGACAAATCAGGGCGGAAAACAGCCGGACCACTGAAATCGTACTACCAGATGGTCAGACCATCACAAGACACAGAGACCACGTGCGTCCTCGCTCCAGGACCACCACAACAGAAGAATCAACCTCGGACTATAACCTGAACCATGATTCTCTTAGGGAAGAGAACGCGTTACCGGACCAACATCCACAGGAAGATACTTATCACCGATCGTGTAGAACGCGCAAACCAGTGGAACGTTTCCAAGCTGGTGGAACCAAGCCAAATTAAAGGGGGGAAGGAATGTGGCATCCGCACCTGGCGTTGTCTGCACGTTACCTGTCTACCCGTGCACGCATGTGTGACCCGCTCTCTCTCTCTCACCCTGGCCCCGAACGATCCAATCGTGTTATTCATACAATCGATTGGTTGACTGTTTGTCTTATCTATGTCTCATCGTTAATATGTTTTATCCTCTTGTGTTCGATAAAGCTACACGCTATTGTCATCACGTGTTCTCATTCTACTCTGGGCTGACTACATGTCAGAGCTCACGGTTTGACGTGTGTTCTAGATTGAAACACTCAGCGAAGGTGATTGTCCCTGAGGTGGAAGACATTTTAGTCTCATGGCACCAGATGAGTACGTGAGCAGCACAATGGTTATGGCTAGTCAGTAAGAATCTTCTGAGTAAGCATTCGCTAGTGTTTACCGCTAAGGTCTCGTCCAGATTTTTATTATCTCCAATCTGTATACACCGTTGTGAGATGAGTATAGCTGTGAGTGAATCGTATCCGTTCAGCACTTTTTCTCTGCTACCACAAACGTTCGATTTTTTCTTTACTGCATACTGTGCGCTTGATTGGATGATAACTAAAACCAACCGATAAATTCGCTTTTGCCTCACTTTGCCACAAAAATTACTAAACGTTTTTCGCTTAACCGTGATCTACGTTGTACCTGAACTAATTTCATTGTGAACACCTAGGGTGTACCCCTGCAGGAAGGGTATTAACTGAAGAACATCACCCACACTTCAGTAGTTATTTGGTAAACTCGGGTTTGACAGGTATGACTCATATTTCTACACACAAGGCCGATGTGTTTACTCTGTTCACGAGTGGTTTTAAATACTTCAGTAATGCGCTTCGTGGCCAACGCACAAATATACTGGATTTTGTATATCAGGACTGTAGCGATGTTGTTTCCTGATAGGGACTGCACTTGTTTCTGATATGTGCTTCGTGTATGTTATTAGGAAGCTTCTCTTCATTTTTTGAAATGTTCTTCAGCATAGTATTTTTGTATTATCATCCATCTTCAATCTTCCTCTCAAGCCCTACTGGACCGAATTGTCGAGTTGGTTTGAGTCCGGCAGTTTTTACCTTAACATCATCATCATCATAGACAGCAATATATTAGTGGTTCACACTGATGCTTAACTGCCACACAACCACGAAGGAAAAAAAGAAAGAAAAACCTGTATGAGAAGAGATTTTTTAAAAAAGGGAAGAGGAATGGATCTAACTATTGAAAATAGCTGTAAATGAAAATATGTAGACACTTTCTTTCTGCTCACGAAGAGGAATTAATGTGAGGAACCGTCTAATTTGTGTCTCTTTCTTCGTGTAAATAATGAACTCCTTGTTCGCTTCATTGCTAAATATCTGCAGTTCGCTTTGAATAGCAACACAATGTGATGTTTTCCTGTTATTGATGTTTTCATCGAGGTCTAAAGAGTTATTCCCCATCCCGCGTTTAAATCTTCTGGTCATTCCGCACACCACTTGGTCGTTCGATTTGTCAAAGCTTGTGCGCTCCCCCGCTGGATATTTTGTTCACCTGTTGTTTTCTCTGGATTGTTGTTGAAGATTGTGCTAGATCATTAAAACATCTACCCGGTTACAGTGACACTCCCCGTAAACAAGCCGTTGACTTTATTGTTTATCATTATTTCACAATGGAGTTAAATTTTCCAGATAACATTCTGTGACATAATCTACCACTAGATCCCGGTACACATGTTTATTTGCACGCGCCAGGTCTTGGTACTTTTTCGTTATTCCTTATTTCGTTGAACTTTTGCACGAATTCAGTCTTTTTATTCTTCAAACAGCTATGAATTTCAGTTAGTGGATACCCACTGAAAGCATGAGTATGTAAAACGCCGAAAATTCACTTATCCGAATGCGTACAATATATTACGATCTGACTGATTGATTGATTTGTCTGAACTTGTGTATGTTTTACTGGTACATAGTGTGGCAGATCTGTTAATCTTGATGCGATTCATTCATAAAAACTGAATTTACAGCAGCGGCAGTTACCGCTTTCTCTTACGTAACAAAAGTTCCATCTGCTGAACTAATAAGTCATGATGGGAACCTAGAACTCAATTTTCCGACTACCTTGCTGTATATTCAGTGTCTGTCAAGGCTATCAAGAGGTGATCCATTATGATAATATGTTACAAGATACACTTATTGTTTGAACGGCTCTCACGTTCATATTTGTACCCATTTCAGCTATGAACTCTAACTTAGTAAATAAAATTCGTTTTGGATGCTCCAACGTAGCAAACGGTGTCCGTATCGAAGCTCTAGTTCGAATCCGGCCGATACCCAGGATTTTCATAATTCAATCGTCCTCAAAAATGAGGTCGCCAGTCATTGTGACTCGAGGTTCTGAAAGGAGAGACGAGTGGTTTACCAAACAGGCTGTTGTTTAGTACAAATGACCTATACATAATCGATTTAGGTTCCCTGCGCACACTGCACCTGCCGTCTCTTCTTTAGCGGTTCATCGTGGGTACATTAATGTCCTACCGATCCGAGGCGCTACACAATCATTTCACCTTGATCTCGATTGCCTAAAATTCTTGCGTACTGCACGCTTGAATTCATGATTGCGCAGCTGTCTCTGAACATTCAGACGTCATTCCGCATCGGACTGCTTTTGTCGGTTCAACTCAGTGTTGTGTTCTCCTGTGATTTCAGTTCTATGTTACAACCCGAAAGTGCTGCATTATGGTAGCACAGCTTCTGACGAACTGGCCTATACTTGGCTGCTCGTAAAATAGCTGCCTCGGGATCCGTTCTTCGACCACTTGACATACGTGCCCCAGCCACTGAAGCTAATTGAGCATCCCTTCTGTGTCTACCCGAATGGAGTACTTCGGTATTCATAACCATTTTCGGCCAGCGGTTGCTCAGGATACTTAGACATTACTGGTGAATGTTTCCTAAATGCTTTGCACTTCTTCGGGATATTGTCCGTGTTTCTGTGCCAGTTAGTTGCATGGACCACATGGTAACTGCAGATAAGCAACTTTGTTTTCATTTTCAGACTGAAATTGTTCCAAACGCGTCTTCTGAGACGTTCGAAAGCAATTGGCTGCTGTTTTTATGCACAAGTTACATGATTTCATCTGTGAATTTGTTGGATGTGTTTAATGGAGCTACGGTATTAGCTGGAAGCATTGAACCATCGGATATTCGTCGGACGACAGTCACGGAGTTTCCGTATTCTGAGGAGCAACTGTTAGTGTTGCAGCCAACGGTGCACTACATTGGGTTTATGCTAAGATACAATCCTGCTCCACATTGGTGACGATTTCAAATTTATCACAGGTCGACTCACACCTCTTCTCCCCTGTTTGCCTATTTATCCACGACATTTTGGTTAACAGAACAAGCTTATCTGAGCAGTCCAATCTTACAAGCCCTGTCTACGTCTCATGAGATTAAATTCCTGTGCAAAATCCACAAATAGAGTATAAAGCGGCTGGTCCCGTCTACTGAACTTTTCAGTAATTTGGCAAACACCTTGCCAATCATGCTATGACTCACCCGAATTGCATATTGCTACTCAAACATTGGTTTCCTAAACATCGTCGTTGAGTCGGTTGAGCATAGTTACCAAAACCTTTTCAGCACAGCTCAAAAGAATGATAATGGGATGGTTGCTTGTGCTTTTCCTCCTTCCGTCACTTTTAAACGGACTCTTGAGGAAACGTTTCCTGTTCTCAGATCAAGTGGAACAACGGGAATAGAGGCCCATCTAAAATTGAGCTGCCCTGCCCCAACACTTACCCTGGTAACTCATCCTCCCCCACGCTCTTTCTATTTCAAGGTTTTCCATTTGCTATTTGCTAAATGACTCATTGATGGCTCAATAGGTTACGATGTATGTGATCAACCATTGTGTTTAAAACCGAACGATGATAAAGCCACCTCTCATATTCCTGGAAGGATTTTTGCCTACTGTTGGAAAGCATTACAAGAAGTCATGCGATGGTTCGTTTCACTCTGGTCTTTATTGGGCATTGTCGGCCGCACCAGTGATCCGTAATTGAACAGCTTCGCGACGGTTTTCAACAGTCTATTTTGAACGTGACCGCATTGATCACCTTCGTCTCAGTTTGCAGGCATCGCCCCCGCCAAGCTGAATCAACTCTATTTATTTCATGTCTGTTTCTTTGAAGCTGGTGCGTTTCAAGTACAGTAGTCTTACACAGTTTCGCAGTCTGAATTACCACTGCTATACATCCATGCATGCAACTACGACGATGTCTCTTCCAACAGGTTGAGTACTTTTTGCTAGGTGTTACCTGGACTTTATTTCACGGTAACACACTGTAAACTGTGGTCTAACCACCAGTGATATTAATAGTTGCAATAAAACGCAAGTCTCCTCTCAAGATGTTTAACTCAGCACTACTCGGATTCACTCAGGCGTCTTTGTGCTGGTGACATTCGCACCTTCCGAACGATATAGTCAGGTGTGAAATGCAAGAAAATTGGGAAAGGTAGACTATGTAGTACCAACAATAACATCATATATATATATATATATATATAATGGAATAGGTGAACATCGAGTGAGAGTTATTTATTATGACGTCTCAAATCCATGTTGGGGTGGTGATGGGGAAAAATTACGATTAACCTATCGACTCACCAATCTGTCTGTTTGTCTATAAGTCGTCTTCGTCGTATCTAGATAACTAACGGTACGTAGTGGGCATCGAGATCGATTTGTCCGTTGAGAGCACTGTGATTCTAGGACTAGTTCCTGCTTCCTTTTTTGTCATTTCCATCACCTGGGCTTCTGCTCCTTCGTGGTTGTGCATTGTTGGCAAAGGTCTGTTTTCTGGTCTGCCTGCCTGTGTCACGTGATGTTCGTGTAGAAGTGTCTTCGGCTGTTTACCAGTTTTGCCTACGGTGCTTTGGTTACGTTTGTGACAGCGAGTAGAGTATATTGCATGCGCTCTTTCATGCACCTCAACCAGATGTTTTATTTTTGAAAACTCTTTTCGAAGGCTATTTGTTGACCTATGGACGATTTCAACTTCCGATCTCTTCATACTACGCTCCGTTGGTTCCGAAATTCCGTTTATGCAAAACAAGTTGACCTTGTCTCTCGTGTAGCTAGATACAACTTTCGATCGGGTTCAGGTACACACATTTGTGTATAGTTTGGGAATGGACGTTTGATGTGAATAACTTGCGAATATTTTTCCTTTCCCCTTTTTGTGGTTTGGGCTTGCCTCCAATTATCTCAATAGTAATACATGCAGAAAGCATTGAGGAGTTGGTTTCTACTTTGGCGAATTGAACCCCCGGTAATGGCCTCGTGCAAACTGTCGTTCTCCGCACGCTTAATGTTGGGTGATATTCTTGGAACACTTCTTTCAATGAATTGCACAACGTTTTTGGCAAACGGTCCTGATGTCGAGAATCCCATTGGTGCTTCCTGTTTTTGGTGATATACTGTGCCTTCACATGGTAGGTAGGTTTCTGTGCGAAGTTGTGCTGGTTCTACAACGTCCCCTACAAACAGCCTGGTGCATTTTTATCATTATGCATTATCTTACAGCATGTGATCCAGTACCTTTAACGCCAGTTTGTTCACAATGCAAGTGAACAACGGGGAAACACCGAACGGTACCCATGACTCTCTCTTCTTCTAACTCCCAGACCTTGTATCTTGTTGAGTAAGTCGGGGACGTTGCGTTTATACAATGGACTATTTGTTAGCACCGGTTACATTAGTTTGCAGAGGAATCTCGTTAACCTTTATGTTAAGCCATTTCTAGTTGAAACGATCGGTTTCAAGGGTATGTTGTTTTTGTGATTTTTAGGCAGTTCCTAAAATTTCGCAACGGGATTCTCGATAGGTTTGAGTTCTTTCAAGACATCACTGTTTTTTTGAGGCTGTGTGGTTTTCTGCCAGGTTTATTCTTTGTCTTTGAAAAGACTTTAATTTCCCTGCAGTTTCATGTAAGCAGTCTAATCATTGAGCAAACCTTGAGTTCTTGAAACTTGGTCACTTCTGCCCTTGTGAGGCTGTTGATAGTGGTATTTCTATCGCTCATTAACAGCTTCAGATTGGATTTCTGCAGTTGATCTTTATGATCTAGTCATACTGGTAACTCCCACCCTAGCCTGTTAGCGGCCACTGTCATATAACAGATGTTTGTAATCCAGTTTCGAACGACGCAACGAAATCAGAGAACGGAGCGTCCTTGATGTTTGAACTAGAGCTTACTGGAAAGACCGCTGTCGCGTCATCTGTTAATTAGTGATCAGAAAGATTATAGAACGGTCTAGATGTGGATTGTGTTGGGCTATATGTTTGTTCACACGTCGCGTTCAAATTGGTCCGTTTCTTGGAACGGTTGTGGCTAGTTGTAACTGTTGTTACCTCTAATAGTCTGGTCCTCATTGTTTACCCGAAGAGGCCATTGTATTTCCTCTTAAGAATATTTGCGTTCTGACAGTATGAATGAAGTTTTATATGTGCGTTGTTCGTTCAATCTCGTCTATTTTGGATGGCGTAGCGTTGTGTAATCTTTGTACCGTCTTAGGTGAAACTGACATGTTGAGTCGTATGCATTAGGAACTTCGGATAGCCCTAGATATCGCACTCGGATTGAAACGTCCCACGCAAATAATGAGGAGAGGTCCTCGTACTAGTTGCAATAAGCAGTTCATATTCATGAGACAAGAAGCCAAATTTATGGATGTACAACAGTATTAAAGAAAT
>JTDE01003257.1:10100-20639 GCA_014338405.1 Paragonimus skrjabini miyazakii | reverse complement strand
AGGTCGCTTCAAGGCAACCGTCCCGATGTAAGAATGTAAACTGGAGAGCGGGCAGTTGCAAGCGCGTATTCCAACGATCGGCCAATATCTTGTGGAAACATCGTATCAACGTTGAAGATACGGCTCGTTGGGAGATGAAGGATTGTTTACTTTGGGTACAAGCGTGATGCGAGAGCGGCACAAATGGATTGGACAACCTTGGGTTAGCAGGAAAAGGTTGAAATATCCAGCCAAGGCATCAGCTTTCATACGCTTCAAATGTTTGGACAACAATTTGTCCAAACCTGGAGCGGTGTTTCCCATATGCTTCAAGGTGCGTGATACTTCATCTCCAGTGATCGGGTCGACCAATGACCAGTCCGGAGGCAGAATTGTGCGATATGATCGCTCGTCAACATGTGGATGAGCCGATAGTACCTGGGACCAGTATTCGTCGGAATTATCTGGGAGGCCGCGGTTGATCTTATAGGCAGTTCGCCAGTTTCCAGAAAAAAAACTGCAAACGCGGCGTCTTTCTTACGCTGGTGGTAGAGCGTTTGGATCGCTGCATAGTTATCCTTCCGTGTCTGTTTCGTGGTCAGGTGGGTTCCGACGTAAATACGACCACGTCGTCGAGTGACAAATCGCCAGGTGTACGGAAAAGCTAACGAAGCGTGCATGTTCAACAGCGATTTAGCTTGCACTACTGTGAAAATGCCTGCCTGCAATAGCTAGTAGTTCGTCGTTGTGAAGGAAAGCCTCGCAATTGGACTCCAGTTGGGTAATCACTGTTTGGATCAAACAGGTAAACCACTCAGAGTGATCAGCAGCTTGGGACCCAATATCCAATGTCGAGTTAGTCTGTGAGACGGTGGTTGGATCGGCAGCAGGGGCAGTATTCCTCTGCCAATTCAGCGCATACAGACGAGTCCGAGTGCTCTCCAAAGTACGACCTGGGAAATGCGACAAGAACCGATGGTGAAGTTCGCGTCGAGTAGGGCACGACGGAGCCAGTGCATCGGCACATCTGATAAGAGAAGCCGATTCTTGCTGAGACCAATTGGATCCGGCGGTTTTCATGGACATGAGTTTCTCATGATTGCGTTCGACGGGATGTGCATGTTTTCTGTGTTGACTGAGACCAATTTTGGTGGAGAAGCTGCGGTCACAGTTGGCACAGTCAAAGATTGTGGCAGGCTGGGTGTGGGATACTGACTGGGATGGTTAGTGCTGTTCAGCGGTTGGTTGCGTTCGACTGGATGCGCATGCCTTCTTTGTTGACTGAGGTCGACTTTGGTAGGAAAGCTGCGGTCACAGTTTACACAGTCGAAGATTGTGGCAAGTTGAGTGCTCACTTCCTGCTCTGGACCATTCCTGCGTCGATGCATACGAGTATGCGCCGACAAGCCAGCATTCGATTTGCAAATCTGGCCACATTCTGAACAGGTGTACTCCGCTCGCCTATCCTGTGTACTGGTAGTTGCCTGCACGGAGGTGCTGGCGGTAATTTCATTGTCTTGATCGAATGTAACCAGTACGATTAAATCCAGGTAGAGTGGTTGGCCCTATCTGGAGTTGCTGAACTCTTAGCCAGTCAATGTTTGCACCGAGACCGCCCAGTCGGCACTACGAGGAGGTGGTCCAGCGCGCCGGCCAGGAATCCCATCTACCAGTGCGGCTGCGACTATCGTGCTGAGGACTATACCAACTCTAGCTTGACCGGTAGAGGCAGCCATGGATTCACTTGACGTGTATAACCAGTGTCGGGTAGGCAGTGCGGGTATCGTTAGTTTCATACATTGACTACTGTCCTGGATTGTAGTCACTGGATCACAAAAGACATCGACATTTAACAAGTCCAACGTTTGTGCGAGAATGGCCTGTTGACCTACCTGTTTTAGGGTACGAACGTTGAAAGCACCTATATTGAGTCGCATTCTAGGTCTAAGCAAGGGAGGAGAGCAGCCTGAGGCTGGATGGGACTTATGGACACAGTGTTCTATTATTGGCCATGTCTGTTGTGGGACCTGCAGGGTAATCACCAGTAATGAGGGTCGGGAGGGACTTGATACGACAGTGAGAGGTCAACAGTAGTATGTTTTCGCCTATCCACCCTGCTGTATGCAGCAGACATGACTACCCGGTTTACATTGCGAGACGGCCGATGCAGTATGGAATTATTGGTGTTGTGAGGGCTGTTGTTGTGTGGGCTGAGATACTGCCAGGGCACCCAGACCTAGACAGGATAACGATTAGGGTTTTCAACCAAAGCCTTTGGCTCAAAATCCTGTACCGCAATACAGCGGGTGGGTGGCAGTGTACTAGAACTGGTACAGTTTTTGGAAAAAGATGCCAACCTTCTTCCAACCCCTAACCTGGAGGACCAGGAGACTGGTTTTTCATACTTCTACCTGTTGGCCAGCCTGGCATGAGTGACTGTCGGTGTGGTGGTCACACCGTTCATTTCAGCCCACTAGGTCCAGTCTCGTTGTGACGGGATAAGCCAAAGGAAGTTGTCAAAACAACCTACTTGCCTGTGAACGGGGCTGGTGAAAAGTCGACTAAGAAAAGTTTATTGTTACCTCAGGAATTTTCTGAGAATTTCTGTCCATCCTGATTACCTAAAAACGCTTCATCATGAAAGATAAGTTTATTTGAATAGATTTGGTATTCCCTGATAGCTTTTTGGTCGACTTACCTCGTAGACGTCATCAGGACTTTTGTTCGAAAGTGTTCACTTCGAAGCAAGGTAACGAGGTTGTCCAATCAAATGATTAGGAAAATAAGGACATATAGGCGAACATATTATTTTCGATAATTCATCTTCAGGCTGGTACAATTATATAAGGAGTTAATAGAGTTAGATCGAGATATCGATCAGATTTATTAGAGAGATACTAGGTCACTGGTCAGTCAATTGGCGATGGGTTGATTGATCGGTTACGTCACAGTTATCCATTGGTTTGACCGAACAGGTTGGCCATCGATCCGATGGGTTTGTGTCCATGGTAGATGCAGCGCCTGAACAAATCGTTTTTGATGACAATACTGCGTCAAATAGCCTGATTCCAGTAGCCTTGGCAGTACAAGGTGTTGTAATTCGGACAGCTTTTGATAAGTTGCCTGGCACGCGATATAGCACTTTGAAAGCTTGATCAATTTTCACCTAATGTTGTGAGCCAAGAACGCGGATGGCGCAAAGGTTATTAAGGAAAGTAACACGTGGGTTATGCGTTTCAACATGACAACAAACAAAACCTCATCTGCGCATGGTACTCAGCCCGGACCGTCACGGTTGCCAGAGACGTCAATGCTCAGTTCCTCTACCTGCCATGAACCATTTCATGCGATGCTGCATTCCGATGTTTCTTCTTGTATTTTTGATGCGACTATTTCAATGCCAATATATTTGCTGTGACCCCGCTACTGACTAATAGTTGTGTGAGTAGTGCAGTACGATCGCTCCTCTTTACTACACTATTGCCCGCTTTCGGCCAGATGAGCGAGGATAGCACCGTTAACCGATCGTGATTTCCCGTGCCCCAGCCGCCGTTGATGGTGTTCTGGGGTTCGTTTCGAAGGCTGTCTTGACGTTCGACCAATATAACCTGCTCCACAAAAACACGTGAAGGAGTAGATACACATAACTGAGGTCTAAATTGTCAGTCTATCTTTGTTATAAATCCTGGGAATTGTAGATGTTGATAATTGAATACGGAGTTTAGCTGTAGCGTAGGTCCTAACGATTGTCTGGTTGAGACTATTTTTCAGCGATTCTGCGAAATTGTCACCTTTGAGCGGCACTCGAATGAACACCTGCTTCTTTCTTGCGTCATGCACTTCAGGTCTAGCTGATATTCTGATCATGTTTCTGGCGATAAATCGTTCCAGATAGCCGTTATTACGAAGTACGTTCTTTATGAATTCGAGTTCACTTTCCTATGTATCCGCTGAACAAATTTCTTATGCTCTGTCAGTCAGCGCACCAAATTTCTCTTCCGCGTTGGGGGTACAAAACTGTGAAAGTTTGTGTACTTACCTGTCCATGTGTCTTTGCGATGAATCTTGCGTTGAATAGTTCCGCCTATTCGTCGATGTAAACGAACATCTAGAAAAGATATCTCGTTTTCAGTCTCTTCCTCAAGTGTAAACTTAATTGACTAGTGGGTGCGATTGAATGTGTCGAGTACTGTGTGCCTATTAGTCTCCGAACTGGCTACGATAAATATTTTGTCTCCGTATCGATGGTATTGACTGAACTGGCTGTTAGTGGATTGAAGCGCGGTGCGTTCAAACTTCCTCATGAATATATCGGCTAGGAGAGGTCCGTGCGGACAACAAGGTGACCGGTTGGTGAGATATGTTTGGCAATCGATGAGGCCTGATTCTTCGAGTTTGTTACGGTCAGCAGGCAGTTTTCACATTGCTGGCTTTGTGGGTTCGACTAAATCGTTCAAGGTGTTGTTACGCATTTGCAACCCGAAATTACTAGCGATTAGTGAACCAATAGTAATCAGACGTAATATGACTGTGTGTACGGAAGGCGCTGACGCAATCAATTTCTCTCCGTATGCATTAGCGCGTGAGAAGTCAAAGCTGTTTAGTTGTTTCATTCACTTATTGTTGCTGTGATCAGTCTGCATAAAATCTGTTGGTTTCGGATTAGCGACTGATGTGAATAAATCGAAATGTTAGCATTTCGCGACATACGTCTTCTCTGTTTGTTTTGACTACACTGAAGTCTGCTTAATAAAACACGTTTTAAAAAACACCCGCTCCTATCACTTCCCCATCCAATTCTGTACGCTTTTGGTAGTTTGTCCCTCAAACGTAACTCATTGAAAAGTAGCATATCTGAAAGTGTTCTCACGCTCATGATGGTGCTTTTCACATTTTTATTGCACGCATGATTGCGCGATGTTGCGTCTCAGATCTCTGTCGGATATTTTATCGGCTGGGATTTGTCAACCATATTTGTTGGCACTTGCTACCTGGTTGCTTTTTGGTGTTTCACTGCTTCGAAGATTAGGGAAATGTACAACACCGTGACCTGTTTCATGCTAATTGAATGACTGCAGCCCAACTGCTAGCCCATCACAACTGGATTTCCTTGACGCCTTTGAACTGTAAGTGTCAGGGTTATTCATGATTTATTCGGGCTGCTTGCTTATCGATCTGTTGAGCAACGCTAAAAAGAGGCCCGATTAGGAAAGCCAAAGATTATGAAAACAATGTCAAAACCACATACTACGCAAATCTTAGTAGTCAAATCTGTAGGGTTATCGCGAAAGACAGTCACGATATCATATTGAACTAGGCTGCCATCAAGGATTCTGTTGAAGGTGAGTCGGCACCTACAGGTCTTCGACGGGTTAAAGGAAGCTGTCTTCCTGTGGTTCGTGTAAATGCGTGAAAGACTTGGTGAACTAATTTTTGTTGAAACTGTTGTTTCTGAAAAAGCAGTGAACTTAGTCAAAATGCTGAACATGCCGGAGTTTAAAATCCTTAAAAGGGTGGTTTTCCTATTAAAAAGCCCGCTATGAAGTAAATCTATGTAATGTAGACCTGATTATTCATATCAATTTTCTGCATATCTGTTTCGAATGAAAGGTGTTGATTACCGTACATTTTACTACCGTAATTTGCCAGGTAAACCACTTGCAATGAACCACACAAAAACATCGGGATTGGAGGTCTTTCAAAGTGTTAATGCTGCGTTGTAACGTAACCGGAGAAATGCGTCTACCCTTAGTTGTTGGAAAGTATAAGAATATGTGATAGTTCCGTCGTGTGATGTTTAAGCCCCTCATGTTTGTACATTGATTCCCAGCACGCTTGGATTAATCCCTATTCGATGATACGAGATAACCAGCAACCTAAACATACAGTGGTATCGAGACCCACTATTTGTTGTGTCCAGATTGAGTAAGAGAATCGACCAGTGGAGATTGCGGACTACGCGCTTGATAACATTTGCGCAAGTATTGCCCCTAGTTTTTAATTTGATTGTTTTCTGTTCAGGAGTGGTTAAGTTTCCTCATGAACTTCTGAGTGCAGAAATCAGTCATACAATCGTATACTGGTGGCTTCTGCAACGGTAAACATCCGGACTCTTCATTTTAAATCGATTTCTTGATACTTGATTGGCGACTTGGAAAGCATCCTTCTTCCTGACAATGGTTATAACAGTTCAGATATGCCACTATCGCTGTTGAAACTGTTTCAGTCACACCACTGGCAACCAGTAGTTGTGGATATATGTCTTCCACCCGGGCGAACTCCCCGTACGCCAATCATCGGCAACGCGGCTAGTTCGCCTAATTGTCTATTTATCTAGGCAGTCGTAAGATGAACACTAATTGTTTGTGGACTCACAAGCATGGGCAGATGTGGTTATTTGATATCGCCCTGGCGAATTGCTTGGGACATCCCCTGGTGTTCTTGGATAACATCTTCAGACCCACTGGTGTCACAGTGATCATAACGCGGTAGTTCATGTATGCAGGAGGTTTTAAGTATATTCTTTAGCAAACGAAGCGACCAGATTAAGTGTTCACTGTCGGTCCGACCGGTACTTAGTTTGGGTTGACGAAGAAGAAAGTTATGTTACAGTCCATCGGTTGAGCAGGCTAAGGAAGTTTCAGACCCGTAACGGATATCGGAGGTAGAACGTGAGTATGACTAATCATCTGCAGCAGGATCGATTTCACTCTCGTTAATCTGTAGATAGTTCGCGATCCTGCATTGTTCGATGAACTCTTGACCGAGAATAGACTAACTGATTTTGCTGCACGATGTATTTCAGTACAACTGAATGAGTGTGGAACACATAAGGCGAAAAGAAATATGATAATTTTAGTCATCGTAGATTGAAGGATAATCCTTACCGAATATTCCATTGTTTCACTAAATCATTTAAATGATAACATCTTAATACGGCAGCTTGTCAAATAAAGCTTCAAATCATAAATCTCGTTTCTGCTTAAATGCCCTTTTTCTTATTCTTTTAATCGTACACTTATCGATGTTATTCAAATACAAATGATCATAGAAGCCACTCAATATTCTGTGATCTTCCAATCTATTAATGTGAGAATTCCCTATCTAGTCAGAATGAGATGTACTTTCATTTTGCCCGAACACTTGTTAGAAATCGACTATATTTTAGACTTATAGAATCCAAGTTGGTTGTAAAGATGTGCAACCGAATTGGGACACGCAGTTTATGAGAACATGTTAAGAGGTGCATGTCAACACTGTTACACATAAGAAATCTGAATGCATTTGGATAACCTTTTCACGCCATTCATAGTGTTCGCTACCTTGCTGAACAGATTTATTTAGTACTAATTTTAAAAAAATATCTTTGTTATATGCCACTTATAAATACTCTTTATCTAAAATCTTGGAATGTAGCACTTTTTCAGTTTCCCAAGAGGTGTGACTTTTCACGGACTTCAGTGTATATTTCCAATGACATACCGCTCTGATTCGGTGAGCTCAAACTATTTGCTGTTCCGACAGAGAGCAGTATCATTTTTTAACCAGTGTTTAGGCTTTTATTCAGAAGGGAAGTGGTTCTGTGTGGCGATCTGCAAACTTTTGTTTGTTTAACCTAAGAATTTTTTTATCTGTTCTCAAGAAACACTGTTTTTTGTTTCGTGAATTTGCCCACTTCTATGTTTACTGCGATAGTATTTAAACACGGTTGTTAACTACGGTGCTCTTGATTTATTCTCATCAATTTGCTTCTTTCTTATATGTCTCCATTATCTCAGTTCTGAAAGATGACGATTCCAAAATCAGTTCGCCTAACAAACAACCTTCCACGGGTTCCAATAAGTCCACTGCACGTCAGTCTCGTCCGGTTAATCGTGTGGATAGTAATAAACGACCCCCGCAAAAACTGAAACAACATCAGCATATAGTTGGCTCCTCCCTAGATTCCAGGCTCTCTTCAGCCGGTTCATCCCCATCTGAAAAGCGCGATCGACGTTTTTCCACGGCAGTTAAAAACCAATTGGATGTAGATTTATCTTCGCTGTCTTCGTTACATTCTGAATCCTCTGCCTCCTCCTCTCCTACACCACCCATGTCTTCTTGTAACTCGCTCTTCACTGGAAATCCGGAAGACGTAGAACCGCGGCGTGGTTTTACGGCTAGTCAAAGTTCGCCCAAATTGGTGGCAAAGCCGAAATTGGATAAACACGTGAATGGTGAACAGTCTAAAAAAAAGGTCACCACTTCTAATAAACCATCTGTTGAAGAAATCGCTTTACCCAAACAGCCCACATTTCATCAGAATGTTTCTCCGGCGAGTGTCAAACATTCACAAGGATCTGAGGAGACAGGAAATGTTGCTTCAAGCACACAACGCAAGGAGACTGTGCGTGAACCCTCTAAGTACTCTAATCAACAGTTAGAGTTGTTGTTCGATCGACTACTTCGACTTCGGCAACCGCACTTGGCTGCTCGCATGGGTGAAATTCTTTTACAATATTTGACACCGCGATCGCCAAAAACCGCGTCCAAGTCGCAAACAAAAGGTGATTCAGCTGATAAACTAGGTAAAAGCAATCGAGCTGTCAAGATATTGCATAGCGAAGAACCTCGTGTAATTGCTTTTAATTTGCGAAAGCTTCCAATTACTTGTCTAGATCAGCTTAGCGAGCTGATTGCCGAAGATGAATCAATTCCCGACGAGGTAGAAACGGAGCCGACCGGTCGCAGCGTTACGACTGTGTAGTTTTAACGAACTGGTGATGTTTAAATGTACGATAACACTGTCAGAAAACACTGTCCTCATGGAAAGTTGGAGAAACTTCACTGGGCCCAAAAAATCACTGGTTATCTCCTTTTTATAAATTTGTACATACTCCATGACATATGATTGCTTTTCTTCATTTTTCCGGCTGCAGTATTTTGTTTCTGTCAATTTCCACAGAGCGTTTACATAAACGTGCGATAAATCTTATATTGGTCGTTTGTTCGACCAAATACACTAACCACCGAAAGATGCCTTATTTCTCAGAATCAAGACAAGTAGTGTATTAGGATGGTTGTGTAGTTCATCGGTATGATGCTTCACGGTCAAAACTGCTTTAAAACAACCATTAGGGACCCAGTTATTTATAACTTTCCGAATTCGATTAACTGAGCACCATCAGTCTCACGAACGCCGGTAAACTTATTGTAGTAGAGGTACAACTGTTTCTAAAGTATATCTCAGTGCTGTTTGAGCTTACCATGTTCAAGGGAAGGTGAATACGAGGCTGAAATTTCGCCACAGTTTCATAACTTCCTTTAATTTTTTAATAGTGGAAGTAATACTATTCTTGAACGTCTAATGTAACAGGCTCGTGGATGCTCCTACGTGCGTCAGACGAGTACGCTTGAATCTATAACCCATGCGGACGGAATATTGCTGCTTGCAAGAATAGAATTTTCAACGAAATTTATCTACTACACAGCGGTCTTTCAGTAACATAACAAGAGCATGGTAAAAGCAGTTCGTGTTGGCTTTCCAAGCGACATACCTGGACTTCGTGGTGGCTAACATTTAGGTCTATTTGATCAACGTATGGGTTTCAGAGAGAGCCCAGCCCCACTCAGAATACTATAGCCGTATGTCTGGATTAGCCATTTCCCAGAGTTCTACGACGTCGATGGAAAAGCAGTTACTTATACAGTCAGCCAACTGGCACTGAGTCCTACCGCTACGTGTTCAAAAGATTGGTTGAACTGACCTGATTCGAGGTAGGCTTTTTGTTTGAACACCACGCGAATACAATGATTTTCTAAAGAGTGTGGTAAATTTAACGGAATTGCTGTTAACAGATCCGAGCGTCAAGTTAACTGCGAGCAACTGTGATCGAACAGTATTGGGACGCCAGGCTAGATGATTGGCATTCTAAACGTTTGGTATAGATAGAGCAATCAATATACTCTCTGGTGTTTGTGCAATCTTCCGGAGCCAAGGTGGCGTTCACATCAATCCATATTGATGACCAGCCGTCTGGTAACCTTAGAATAAATGGGTAGTTACTCCGGGATCTAACAGTTAAGCGTTAACAATTAGAAAACATACTGATAACTGTTAATGGAGGCCTGAAGTTGGCAAAGGCATTGAACGGCGCTCCTCAGAATCAGTTATCCACAGTAAGAAGATTACAACGTTATAACTTATAACACAAGTGAAAACAGACATAATCTTCGGAGGGATAAGGCTGCGTAACTGGCCGTCAGTGAGGTCGAAATTCGATTGTATTCGACATGTGATTTCCAGAATCACAGTGGCTCTTTTTGCTCTCCAGTCATGCTTTGGCTGAACTGACAGTAGAAAATAAAATATTATTCAAAGGATGAACTCATGAATATTCTTATGCAAACTTAGTTGTTGAAAAAGCTAGCATTATTTTTGAAATCGTGTTAAAACATGAAGTGATGAGAAGTTCTCGATTCATGTACACCCTCTGACTATTCGAAATTAGATAGTACGTAGGTTCTCGTTGATAATTTTGAACGTTTTTACGCAATCCAGTGTAGACCACAGATAAAAAC
>JTDE01003256.1:15730-54397 GCA_014338405.1 Paragonimus skrjabini miyazakii | reverse complement strand
TAATATTACGCATCTCTGTCGATGATAAGTGAAGCTGCTCTCGGTTCCAGCAGCTCAGTTTGAAATAGAAAAATGGAAATTTGACAGAGCTAACTAGCCGTCATTTTGTCTCAAGAAAATGAATCAGCACAGTAGAGTATCGACAATTCAAAGGTTCGACAGATTGCAGTAAAACTTCTGTTAACAACACGCTCTAATAGTAAGCATGACACATTTGCATGCCGGGGCTCTATGACAGATTGCATCTGATCACGCTCATTGGGGAAAATGTTGTTTTTCGATGACGATAAAGTACCTTTTCACGGAACTCAAGAAGTTACGTCGAAAAGTTGTTGAACGGAACAAATCGCTCTCCTCAGAAGACCATAGAGTGCACCATTTTTGCTCTACGTGAATCGTGAAGATTTCCTGTCTCGGTCAATCGCACGTTTACAGTATTTCAGGACAACTCAACTACAGGCTCAATCTCTGACATCAGGCATGATTGATGAATGCGTATCAAATTTTCGTGTTGATGTTCACATAGATGTTTGGCCTTGGGCTATCGAAAAGAACTTCATCAGCGATTGAATCATTGTATCTAAATTAACTACTCATTTGCAAGATCGCAATGAATGTCCGTACCGGCAGTTCTATTGATAAAGTTACCGTAGTACAGCCGTAATAGTTACTCATGTTTTCAAAGTAAGCTGGGTTTTACTCTTCCTGTTTACACAAGTTATACAGCTTACCATGTTCGTAGCATCCGTTTTCCAAAGTGGTGTAGCTTTGTGTGCTTCTTGTAATGTAAACGTACCGTAATCGTTATCAGAAAAAGCAGAGACACTATTGCGTTGCTTACTTTCTTTCATCGACACGGCTATGAAAAATGAACCAGTATTATGTTTATGTACGCAGATCTAGAGATGGGTGTAGTGAGATGTGTCAAAATCAATTTTGCAATTCCTGTGTCAAAACACCTTATATGACAGAATTGCTGTCTCACAATTCCATGTAAAATGCTGATATCAACAATCGGCGAAAGTTGGTTCTCAATTGCTTCCACGCCTGACAGTAACCTTGTGTTGAGTGCTAGCACCTCAAATGAAATCTCTGCCAGAATCCATAATTACACTTTTGCATAACTCTTTGTTTTCTTTGATACTAAACACTTCACATCAACCTCCACTGTCAATCAGCCTCGTAAATCATGGCGCGACGGTGAAAAAGACAATGACATAATTCACAAATCTGTGTACACTGAAATATCCATGCAGACAAGTAATATACTGTGTTTTCACTCGTATACATATCGTAGATCGTGTAGGTTATTGCTTTAAATGAAACGCCTAGCCTCGGTTTCTCACACATTGACAAAACGAATCATTTTCATCTTGTGTGTAATGTGGATAAAAGTATTTGCTTATCAACCTGTCGTCACACACATATGTATACGTATATCTATATATATATGAATAATAATGTGTGAATTTTTAACTTGTTAGCTGTCGACATGAGCTGCATATATTCAATGGTGATCAGGTTAGTAAAAGCATGTTAGTAGGTGTAAGTCAGTGTATCAAGTTGATGAGATGTACAAACAAGGGTCTCTTTAACATATTCACTTTAAGGACGAGGTGGAACGTTTTTATTCTATTCTGACGCTTGTATACAATAAAATGGCCAGAATCATTAGGAATTTTCAGATATTTGTCGGTCTACTGTGAAATACCAGATTGTGAACTGCCAGCATATTTGCAGAGGGACATCATGGGAAACGTGCGATCTCTTTTAAATTCTGATATTCGAGGGATACACAAATGTATGGTAGGTCTTTTTAAATGTGATATTTTGTGCCCACATTCTCAATACCCACTGACAACTGGACATCGTAAAGTTGGAACATAGGTCACAAAGAATCATATGACGGGAGGCCTCATTTCATACTACCATTCGAAGACAAATCCGTTGGATACATTCCCGAACTCCTTGCACCAAAGCTTTTCGTAAAATGAAATATTAATTCGACCCTCAGTTGATCATCCGCTGGGAGGATCTTGTCCAACTTGACAAGCCACCACAGAATGGCGCAACCAAGCACTGCTTGCTTGCTATTCAGAGTTTAGTAGAAGTGTTTTGCTTTTAATTCCGTCTTAAAAATCCAACTCGACTTGGATGCAATTAACAAAAAATTCAACTCCGCTAGGCAGGTATTTTTGTCGGCTTCGTGAGCAAATCATATACGTTCGCCAATACGATCATGTTACCATACACATAACAATTCCCGTCAGTTGGACTCATTATAGAAATCGATCACAGAACCCACTGAATCTGACTAAACCATGGGGTTTGTTATTACACTGCACAATAAAAGATAGAAGATACCATAAATAGTCGGTTCCTGTAATTCCCTCAATTTATCAACATAACAATTCACGTTGCTAGGTTTGCAATCGCATGTTGTTTAGTTCCTAAAGCATCCGCAGATTCCATAGCAAACTCCATTTAGTTAGTTCATACCTTGAAATAGTTATCTTGCGAATATGACAATTCTTCTATTTTCTGACCTGCAAATGCGTCGTATTCTGGACCAAAACCGTGTTCATGAATGAGATACACAAAATCGTCTTGACTCAGCGATGTCTTTCATAAGCCGAAGGTAGTTTACTTTAGGTAACCATGAGAACTCTCGCCGGCAGTCGACTGTGTGAACGCCGAAATATATCTCTCCATGTAACCTATGTTTCGCAAACTTTTATCAGCTCTCGCTCAAGAAAACTGGCTGAGCCAAAGAGAGGATGTTAGAGTTTGTCGTTGATTCATAAACTCCGCCTCAGACGTATGAGGCTGAATAACTTAAGAATAGGATAGAATGAATTCTCCGGTGAATATCCGGAACAAGTCATTGGAAGTCACGTGACCACGTCGCATCTACAGGTTTGACGTACCAAATGAATGTGATTAAGTTTTTGCTTAAACAAAAACAGTTCGCAGTCTTTTTTTTCTGCAATATATACTTGATAAAATGCAGCGAAATCAGTTCGAACTAAGATCGTGCAACATACCACTATTACCTATTCTTTCAGGTTCATCTCGTGGAAAGCTTGTTTCAATCATCAAATGAGTTAAGTTCGTGCTGACAGCACTGAATTAAACGTTCACATAACTGAAGCGCGTTTATTTTATCGACGAATGCAACAACAATTTCACCTGAAAGTTGCCTTGTTCCAACTCAACATTAGTGCTTACTTGTTTTACGTGTATTCAAAATGAAATATGCCAGTAGAAATTAATCTATGATTCGCTTTGTATGTAACAGACTGTTAACTGCGTTTGAAAATCGAGTTATCACTACACAGACTCCCTTGCTCCTAATTCCTCTATCAAATTGATGACTTTCGGAGCCACTGATATGTTTAGACGCACCAACATGTCAATTTTGAATTTCAAATAACACGCACGTTTTGCACATCTTGAGTGTTAACTTCGCAAATCAGAGGCTAGACATTATAATGCAGTTTTCAGATTGGACATACAAAGCTGAATGTGTAACTTGGAAACCCCAAACAAAGTCGTCTGCCATATGACAGTTCATGAGCAAATATTCAAAATAAGGGAGCAGCTATTCAAAATATATGGATATTCCAGAATACCTGCATGTGATGTAGAAGGCAACCTACTTACCCAATCATAATATCTTAATTCCTTCAAGGAAAAATATAGAACAGAAAGTCACACATTAGAACATAAGAGGAAATTAACATTCATCCAATGTGTAAACACATGACAACCACGGAAAGCAAACTGCATATAATAACCGTGGAACACTACTCACTGCATGAGGTAAACTGGATGGCTACTATCAGTATGATGAATTTCAGCAAAAGACGTCTAGTAACTGACAAACGACGGAAAATTTATTATCGTAAGACTGGACATCTGAACACCGTAAATAGTTATACGCTTTGGCTAATAGTTCACAGGTCAGTTGTCACGATTCACGTCTGATCGTTGAGGTACTCGTAGACCAAAACGGATCCACAAGAGGAAAATAAGTTTGGATCCAGCGATTTCTACCGCACTAATAAAAATTGCGTCAATCACTACAAAAGCGAGCCTCAATCGTTCTCGACGATAGTATCGTTTATTTAAATCAATAGTTACTCAACAGGACCAGCAAGGTCGAAGGTGAGTCGTCACAGCAGTAGACCAGGATAAGACGGAGAGTGTTTTTCCTATCGTACACGAATTGTTGAGAAACTCCTATGAAATGAATGTGACTTGAAGTGTTAGTAAAATAGTACAAATGATGTTTCTAAGTCATATGCGGAAAACAGCATATTTCAGTTAACGTGAAATCATCTTATACCAGGTATTTTTTAAGTGGTCCATTTTGAGTTAATCACTTTCGTACGTTGAATCAGCATGGCGATGAATGATCAGAGCAACTTTTAAAAAATATCCAAGTTAACTTACCCAAAATTCGAAGATTATCCGGATGACTTGCGCAAATTTTAACCAGAAACTTGCACGAGCTTTTTCATTAACATTTTGCAGACAGCTGCAAGTGCTAAGAAACATAGTGGAATAGAACTACAGCCAGGCTGCCCGTATGGGAGTGTGGTGTACAAGTGTGTGCACTGTACACTTCGGACAACACCCTTTAAATGGCAATGTTTACTTATCCAATTGATATAATAACCAAATATAGATTCGCAGACTAAAGATGTAACGCTTCCTTGGTCGTACATTATCGTTTTGACGGTTATCGCATCGAAAAGGCGAACCTGGTCCATTCACACGACTTTCAAGTTGGTAAGACTGACCTGTATCCCAGGAATAGACGGTTGGCTGCTGATGAGAAATTGCATGTGTGTGAGATGATGGATCATCTTAAGAGTGCTCGGGAAATGAGGTCATACGTGAACAAGAAATATGGGGTTAGAATGCGTCAACATGATTTGGGCAACCTACGCACTAGACACAACAAATTAGATGATCACAACGAAATTATTAAGTTGCGAAACTTGTTAAAAGTGGAAGACAGTTATAGCTTTCTACTGAAAGAGAAAGTGCTCAGGTTCGTTATGTTTGTACTTATAAGTGCCTATCAGCTATGTCCTAGATATGATGATGTTATTCTCGGGGATGCCATTCATGAGCTAAATTTTGGCGACTTCATGCTATGTCATGCGATGTTGGTAGATGTGACTGGAGTGGGTTTTACGTACTTTTGTGCATTGATGCCGAACAAGACCACTACTAGTTATGGGTTAGTCTTGGAGCGCATGCTTAAAACACTGCCTTGCATGTCTATGGTTCGAACCCTCATTGTTGACAGCTCAGCAGCAAAATGGAGGGCAATACGTGACGTGTTACCGCAGAGTGCAATAGTATTTTGTCGTTTTCATTCACTGCATGATGTGACTAGGCGATACCGTCAGTTGGTAGGCTTAGGAGAATACCAGAAAGACCGTTTGTACCAGTGGACCCGTAATATGGTTTCCACAGGCAACGTGGGTCAATTTAATAGTTTGCTGCAAGTCGTTAAATCTGTCAGTGGTGAAACGAACCAGTAACAAGTAAATACTTAGCTTCCTTGTAAGAACGGTTGAGACTCGCATAAACTTAAATCTACTGTGCTGTTCGGAAACCACACCACCAATCGTGAGCAGAACGACAACAAGCACATAAAAAGTGCTGTTTCTAAACGGTCCAGTGTGTATGCTTTTCTCTAGCATATCATAGAACGTAGCAATAGTGTGTTTGACGAACGTCAGTGCAAAGAGAACACTAAGCGTATGAGATTGTTTGAGCCGTTGTTGGGATTGGAATACCTGTCAGTGATTCTAAAACCATTGTCACAGTATGCCAGGGATGTCTTCGTTAAACATCACAACAGTACAACGATAGTAGATGTAGCGTATGCAAAAGGTTCGTGGGAAGGGCATTGTAACAAACAACGCATTTTCTACGCTGATCTTTTACGGGGTACTAAGTGTGACTGTTGTTTTCATCTCAGTGATTGATCCTTTGTTGCCATATGACTGCTGTATATCGTTTGATTGAGCGACCCCTTTCTAGTTTGGTCGACGGAAGTCGGTGACTAGTGCCAGCCAACGACAAAGCCGGCTTTCTCAGTGCGATGAACCCGTGGATCGTGTGCATGTACCCGTGTCCACTTCTCGTTTGGACCGTATAAGAAATGCTGAGGATGTTTGCCAGGATATAACTGTCACTTTAAGGTGCATGAGTGCTGCTAATAGTCATGGACATGTTGCTGTCTTGCAAGGGATTAATGAATTACTGTCGAATCATCCTGGCCTACTGTTGCACTGTTCAATCCCAGATAGTGAGGTTGCCCGGTTAAGCGGCCGATCATGTTTGGAGAACTTATGGCCGAATTAAACAACAAACAGCGGGAACGAATGGTATGACTCTTTCGACCCCGAAGAGACTGCTGGGAACCGAGTGCTAGTGGTTCAGAAAAGGTTTATAGTGAATTTTGATATTCCAAACTGCATCTTCTCCATGACAAATTTATCGAGTGCAATCAACGCAGTGGTTGGTACCACCACTCATGTGCCACTTACACAGAGTTTCAAACGGGCTACACGTGCGTAGATTGCAACAACGTCGACCATGCAACGTGACCAATCCAACGCAGGAGGATGAACACACGGTACTTTCCAGTACCAAGCGAAAGAATCCAGGGCCACGCACGAAATGATTTCATGAGCTAAGCTCAATTTTTTCATTTGCATCTATTTGCAAACTGGTTTGCTGTAGCTATTGGCGTTAGACAAGTTAGGTCCACTGAGTCTTTCTTCAGTGGTTCCTCTGTGGGCATACCTGAAACCTTCTGGCATATATCCAGGGATATTTATCTGCTCTATAGATGTATATATATATATATATACGTAAAAAAAATTGTAAAATATATGTACATATGATAATCATATACCTTGCTATATGCACATATATATATATGTATAAAGGAATGTATACAATTATCACATATATATGATAATTGTGGGCACTTCTTTATACATACATATATGTAAAGAGTAAGGTGCATGATTATCATATGTATATAACTTACAATTTATTTCGTATATACATATATATTACAAGTTATGTTCTATATGTATAAATGTGTATGTATATCCATATATAAGGAAAATATATTCTCCTTATAAACATATATATGTACACATTCATACATAAAGGAAATAAATTGTAATAGATGTGTATATACAAAATAAGTTGTAATCTATATAACGTTCTGCTTATATATATATATACATGGATCCATGTATATATTTTCGAAATTGGCGATATATATATACGTCCATATATACCTCGTTCACGATAAATATATATATAACTTTAAATATAATATATACCAATATATATGTATATGTTTCACTTATGTGCGTATGCGTTCCTTAAAAGTCGGACACTTTCTGAATATGCATATACTATAAGTATATACATATATATGCATCTATCAACGTGAATTTCCCCATCCCACTCTGAGAGAACAAATGGCCCAATTAAAAAAGTGCACTTCAAGGCCATCCTATGTATTTCTTAGCTTGACGAATTGAATTTTTGCGGGTACGAAAGGAAAAATGCTCCCGACAAAAAGGGCAACTCACGCCGCGGACATTTGATGACACATGAGTTTAGTAAAACAAAGCGGGGTGGGTGAGTAAGTGGTAACATGCGTCAAGTTAGTAGGAAAAATTGTGGAGTCCAAACGATGGGGACGAACTTTCTTAGTTCGCGGGTTAACAATTTTACAGCGACCGCCAAAATTCGTTTGTATCTGACAGACCGTTGGTAGTGCTGCACAGTGCTACCTCCCTGCTTATCTATACTTAATATAACTATGCACGCGAAGTACGTTGGAGACCTCGCGAACTGTAGTGTCTAACAGTCGTGCCTCTCTAACGGTCAAAGGCGTCTCATATCTCTCCTCAATAGACCTGTCTTCGTGTGATCCTCAACAGCACGGACTAGTTCGTCAGCGTCTTTTTCACTTTTCGTAACTAGGCCCAAGGGCCACTGATCTCTAGTCAGTTCATCGGATACAACAAAAATAACGTCACCCATCTGGAAATAACGCTGCCCTGCCAACCACCTCTGGTGCACTAGCAACGATGACACGTACTCGCGAGACCACCTTTCCCAAAAAGTAGTTACCATGTGATTCGCTTGTCTCCAACACCTAGTGTACCTGTCTACCAGATTGCATTCTGGGGCCAACTCTGTATTCCTCAAGAGAAGTAAGTCATTCGAGGTTAGAGCTATGTTGTCGAGACCGTGTGTGGTAACAGGAAACAATGGTCTATTGTTTAAGATACGCTCTACTTTAACCAATGAAGTTAGAAGAGTTTCGTCATCGGTTCGTTGCTCTCGGCAGATTACGCTCAAAATACATTTGACAGATCAAATCAATCGCGCCCATACTCCACCTTGATGACTAGCAAACGGTGGGTTGAAGTGCCACTGACTTTTCATTCGTAAGAGTTTATCATTAACGGACCTGCCACCTAAGTTGCGAACCCAACATCTAAGCTCTTTGTGAGCGGCTACAAGATTGATACCGCTATCAGAAAAATTAGTCTCAAGTCTACCTGTGCGTCCGATGAATCGTGACAGGGCCATAATAAACGAGTCTTCATTCAACGAGTGGGCCACTTCAAAATGCACGGCTTGTAAGCCCGTGAATATACATCCATATCTTTTTTTGGAAGTTCTGCCGCTTTTCACACAAAAGGGTCCAAAAAGTTTAACCCAACGTTCGTGAACAAATGCCACGCTGGGTTTACCCTAACAGATAACAGTGGGGAAATTATCTGCTTACCGACCGAATTATAACGTCGACGGCAAGCTAGACACGATCCAATGACTCGCTCAATTGCCAAGCCATCCTGTTTGATCCAGAAGTGCCTTCTTAGCGAACACAACACATGAGACCTTCCGCAGTGACCTTCTCTTTCGTGACGATATCTTATAATAAAGTCAAGGATGTGATGGCGCTTAGGCAAAATAATGGGGCTTATGGTCGCTTAACTGTAGGCCGATAGCGACAATCGATTTCTTACCCGTATAACTTCTTCAATCATGACGGGGGACAATCTCCTTCAGGAGCTCTTTTGAGAGAGTACAGGTGAGCCATCACAGCCAGACAGCCTAGACAGCACAGCTACCTACTCGGATGGGCATTTCGACTGCATTGATCTAATCAAATCTACTTTTGCCGCCTTGATATCCTTTAAACTCAGGGGGCCGGTTTCCAAAATCAGTTCCGAGCGCCCGCTATGGAGTTTATAGTGTAGCACTTGAACCGGGTGAGCAATACCACGGCTTTGAGCAATCGAGTCAAACTTGAATACCGAATAATAAATTTATGCACACCGTCTGCTTGTACGACAAGGTTAACTTGAGCCGGTGTCCTCTTCAATTCCGTGTCGTTGGGCTCAACGAGAGATTTGGGTTCCGGAGACCATTACCTGGAAGATCGAATCAAGAACTCAGGACCTTTCATCCACTTGTCTCTTACTAAGCTGCCCGTCAAACCGCGTGAAGCTAATTCAGCCGGATTTTCTTTGGATCTCAATAGGTCATGTTCGGACCACCACACAAAACGGAACATACCTCGGTCACGAACAGGGATGCGTACTTGCAGAAACATCTCCTTGATATAAGCTGACACTGCCACGTTCTCTCTGCGAGACCGTAGCAATACGCCTACTAGGTTTGTAGTCAAATCAAGGCCCTGATACAGCCTGTCATTAAAGGACAGTCCTTGTTATTTGGCCGCGCAGTCAAAGACTACTCTGAGCTTCCCTGGTTTCTTAGAGTTTAGTACGGGGTGGTGTAGTAGTTACCACCGATGCGGGTGGCTTGGATCAAGATGAGCCTGGGGGACGCTTTCAACATACCCATGTTCCATGCGGTGCTGTATCACGTTCGCGTTCTTTGAGAACGTATCTGCATTACGGATAGACCTCCTCGTCAAATACCACAAACGTTTCTGGACCAATTTGTGGCTGTTAGGAAAGGTGAGGTGCTCATACCCCCAAGGAAGGGGTACTTCATGATGTCCGTCTGTGTCCATCGCGGACGCCTGTACTAGTGATTAGGCCATCGAATACTCTCTGGAGAGTGTGGGACGATTCGGTGATGTATCAGTGAACTCAGTATCATATAAAGCACGGATTTGGTCCATCAAGGTAGGAACGTCCTGCGAAAGCCATTTGACGGACGCCCTCGCCTGGCATTTACTAGTCAAAGGTCCGTACAACATCCAACCGAATAGGGTTCTCACTGCGTATGGCTGTCTACGTTTCCCTAGTCTTTGGTATAGGAACCAGTGCGCCTCAGGCACGCCACAACTGAGAAGAACAGTAACCTCACCGTCCTCATTTTCACTGAATGTAACGTTCAGCAGGTGTGCACACTTCCTGGTTCCCCTCTGGCTGGCATAAATAGGTCTAATAGACAAGTCTCCAACAGAGTAGGCGTTATCGATGATAACCGTCTCATTCCCATCTGAGGAACTCGGATTCAGCTCGGCATTCGCACAATATGTTGTTTTAGTACTGTTGATCGTCGTAATGCATGGAGCCGAAGCGGTACGCGAGATACCTAGACGATCTAGGAAGTTTTTCTTCACTAAGGTGGCGTCTGACCCGTTGTCCACAAATGCGTAGGTAGTAAAAGTTCCAGAGAGTACCACCACTTGCATTAGGATGACACACAAGCGAGCCTGCTCGCCTGAACAACTGGCTGCACTGCAAGAGCCTTGATGCACTGAAGTAGCCACCCCAGGGTAATTGGGCTTCAAGTGTAGCAAGCCATTATGCCAACCACTACATCCATCTATGATGTACCTGAGCCTACGCTTGCAGTGGATAGCTACGTGGGAGGGCTCAAGGCGGATAAAACATCCGCCTTTTCGTCGAGCGACGTCCCATCTCTGCTCGACTTTCATTGAACGGAATTTAGGGCAGCGTTCTATCTCAGGGATCTGCTTCCACAAGAGACAGTCATTTAGAGAGGACAATAAGCAGTGCTTGGTTGAGGTCCTTGCCTGTCTACTGGCATCTTTCGGTGTGTCCAACTTGCTTAAGCCATATGTCGCTGCGGATTTGGTGATTTCATGGTCACTGTCGAAGGCAACATGAACGAACCTATTATGAGCAATTCGAGCACTCCGTGAAATAAACTCGCGAAGTTGTTCGAACGTAGGCTCCTGACGAATGACCGATGCACAGTCCACGACTTCTGCTCACTTGTACTGCATGTTAACTTGTAGCGATTTAACAGTTCTCTCCAAGTTGGTTATGGGGTTCAGATCAGAGAGGTAGGTCATTTGCGTTAAGGCTATTTCACAGCCCTGCATCCTTATTGATAACCTGGAAAGAGCATCTGCTTTATTGTGTACAGTCCTTTCCGCAGATAACAAACCATCAATGAGGGAACGAGAAACATGGTACGCCAGCCCGTACAAGTAACCCAGTATTTCGCGCGCTCGACGATAGGAAGAGGTTGGCGGTAGCATGATGCACTCATCAATGGCTTCTCTGACACGATCCCGACAGTAGGGAAACAAGTACAACAGCCGTTGACCGTCATCTGATACCTTCCTTTCAAACTAACACTCACATGGTCAAACGAGCTTCCAGTAACGTATGGCGTTACCATCAGAGGGGCACAACCCGACCTTAGGAAGGTTAATATTGACGGCTGTTGGCAGAACAGTATACGACGGATGGACTGGGATGCGTTGCTCGTCGTGGTGTACTGGACTTAATTCTGAAGCCAGCCTTACATTCTGGTTCTCCAAATACTGCTCCACTTTGGCAACACGATCAACGGAATGCTCCTGCTCGAGGTCAAATTCAGCATGAGCACCCTCATCTTCAGCTAAACCAAGTAACAGCTTCCGTTCTAGCCTGGGCCAGCTTAGTCTCTAATGTGACTTTCGCTATGATTTCACGTCGACTAACAACAACGTAGACTTCGCCTGCGAATTCTTTAGAATGCGTGTGGATCTATGTTTGACGCATGAACCAGAAACTGAAACAACATCCACAGAACAACGAACTTGCATGTCACATCCCGAATCTTCCTTGACTTTCAGTCCACGTGACCACTATAAAAAAGTAGACTTTCTGCGCTATCTGTGAAGCCAGAAGCAGTGCCAATTGTACGCATGAGATGGATTAGTAACATTACAGAAAGAAGCCAAAATATACCACGACTGATAACCTCAGTCTGCTATAGTGCGTGTGCAAGTAGATGACAGTTAACTTAAAAAAGGCATTCGTCTATGAGATAAACTCGCATTTCAGGAAAAACTTTCCATCCCTAACGCCACAATAGCTGAGTGTCATATTCTTTGCGAAAAAGTAGTGAACGAATTGGAGTTTGATTTCACATCTGACAAGTTTACATAATTCCACTAGTCTGATTTTTCCTGCTAATTGGCTCATGGGCTTGGCAAAAAGTATCACCCTGACCCAGACACTTGCCGTTTTGGACTGTGATGTTTGAGATGAAATCATGAGTTGCTTGGGCATGCATTAGTACTGCACCCTTTTGAAAATTAGTGCTGAATAACAGAAATGCCAGCTATTCACAATTATAGAGTTAGGCATTTCGAAGTCGATGTCATACACATGTGTACTTCCGTACGTTGCATTCAATATTTCCGGCAAAGAATATGCAAACACGCACAGTGAATTCGTAATGCGTACTTCAGTGTGTAGACTGATAGTCGCCTTCCAACGGCATCCCGTCGTGTATTTGTGGCTTTAGATGAAAATCGCTTCCTTCTGTCGATAGACGGTAGAATGGTTTGAAACAAAGCAGATACGAAGCATCTATTGCGATACACTAACGTTTATTTACTGTCGTAAGACGTAAACGCAACAAATGGGATTATATACAGCACGCTAGGACAATCACCCGGTGTGCCATGTATTCAAGACAATAATGAGTACATAGGTTGCCTCAGACGCTTCAGTGCGTGCAAAGTCAACCGAGAATTCCATACTGATATTTTTTTCTTCAGAAGCTAGTAACCCCCGGTTCCGAATTCGTAACGGTAGTTTGAATGAGCTAAGTAGGTCGACTTTGTGACCAGTTGCCATGAGCTGTCGGCACTTAATGACTTATGATTTTGAGCTGCTGTGTCACCCACCGTTTGAGTAATCCTCGATCATTCACAGTTACAATCGTCAATCTTTTCCGGTTTACACAGACGCAACCGCAGATAAAAGTAGCTTAATACACAACATGGGTGACCTCATTGTTATAAGGATTGCGTTTGCCATTTTGGACAACTGATCCATTATTATTGTGAACAAAACGAAATTGTACTGCCATACACGTCAATTAGTGTATGAGACCATTTGCAAGGTAACTTGCTACGAATTTTAAAAGCAACAGCATTTTGTGCTGACTAAGTGGTCCTCTTCATCTTGCTATCAACCGCAATGGAATTTCAAGGTGGCCAGTTGCCAGTGAAGTTATCCTTGGTAGTTTTTCCGCCTGTGATCTGACAGGTGTGCTGTATGTTCTTGGCCCTATAACGTGAGGTATCACCAGAACAAATTTGAATGCAGCCGGAATGTAAATGGAAAGATGAAAGTGCCAACCGACTCGGGCTATAACGTATCGTCCTCATGGCTGTTGAGTGCGTCCACAGATGCCGACCTGCCGTTCGGTTGAACCTATGTGGTCACAGTTATCCCGCTTCTACAACAGCCGACGTCATTGCATGTGTAGTTAATCACTGGTTTTCATAACTGTCTACTATGTATAAACGGAAAGTTATATTTTTGCTATCCGTTAAAAATAATGGACTGTCTTCTTACTGTCTCCATGTGAAAAGACACTTGCCAATTTGCCAAAATACGCATTGGGTTTGATTCAGCAGCGAGGTGAGCACATCTGGTTGAACCATATCCTGCACATAGCAGGCCGTCTTGTTCAGTCTATCAGATGCGCAAATATTATGCAGTATCATTCCAAGCGTGCTGAAAGGTAAACTTTATATGCGATTGTTGAAAAGTTACCTGAATGTGAACCGGAAGTTTAATGAATGCTCTCATTTCAACCGACGCCGAACCCAAGACGGTAAAACACGAAGGATGTCTGAGACTCGATCAGCCGGGCTAGTTGACGAGGTTCGAGATATGTCGTGAATATAAGTATGTCGTATTCCGCAGTGGGCAATATGCACACTTGATTCGCTCTGAGCAAGTCAGTCGGTTTTGCCTTCAGTTTTGTGGGTATGGCGTTCGAATCACTGCGAAGCCAATGTGTCACCTGTTGTTGACCTCTGTTTGACGGTTTGTTGGGATTGAATTCCGATCCAACAATCTCCTCTTGATTCGCCACTATAGACAGCTCAATAGGTATCACGGCTAGTGTATCTTTCAAAATTTACATTCCCCGGCAATCACGCTGATATACCCACGTGCGTACTCGTCTGACTACTTAAGAGAAAGTATAATTTGACCACTTATCTTCACCACACGGGTTCCGAAGCGGAGACTATGTTGACCGGGGGCTCTTTTTGTTTTGACAGTGATAGAAGCTTTGTTGATGCGGCTCCAGTTGGCCACGAACCCTGCCTGCCTCTGTGCTAGACCTTCAGGTCAGGCTTGAACGTAGTACGCCTCATTATCCCCCGGCGGTATTGGCGGTTGAACAACTACGCAGCTCCCTTTGACAGCCAGCAACCAATCTTTGATCAGGTTGTATCTTCGCGCTAATCCGTGTGATCACATACTGAGTTATATGATACATCTTCATTCCACAGCGTTCCAAACATTTCAGGAACTTCACAGTTTCCAAATCATGATTACTCAATTGTCAATGGCTTCGTGAGATTTGTGATTTGCAGATATGTAATTCATCACCATCCAACACATGGTGCTCGCAAGCAGCAAGCTGGCTGCTTCCATTTCTTGAAATATCCGTTCAGCACAATAAGACACTGTTCACCGTCAGCGGATATAATGAAGAGGCCCATTATTTTCATTGCAAGGATTTCCTCAACTACAAAGACTGGGATTGATTGATCTGAGTGGTTAGCACATTTCATATTTATCATCATCGTTATAATCATATACAGCAATTCATCAGTGTTTCACACTAATGCTTGCCTGTTGCACACCCACGAAGGAGGAAACCCTAGAAAGAAACGAGGAAGAAAAGACAGGAAGGGGATTGGAACTAACTAATCAAAATAGCTACGTCTATATTCAAACATACAACATCAAGGCGCCTACACTTTGCAAACAAACAATGAAGTTGTAAGTGAAAGTGTTGTGACTGCAAAAGACGCTTGACCTGAGAGTCCGTTTATTGCTCAAACTCCCGTATAGGTCATGTCAAAAATCAAACCACAAACGCGTACACTCATTTGCACGTCAGACATGCATTCACATTTATCATTGTCATTCGCCTTGGTGAAACTTCTACCGTAGCGCGTACACACTATTCCGATAGTCTCTTGTTGTCCGTCGTCTTCCTGGCGTTCGGAGCTTGCCCTTTTGTTCCTGAATGTCGCCTCTGGGTAATATACTACTTGTGAGCAGTATACTACTCACAACGAAACTGCCTGTCAAACACCAAAAGTTAGAAGTCATCGGCAAAACAGCTTCACCTTTCTACTTCACACTGCAGCGAAGATGAGCGATCGTAATATACTACTCATACCACCGCTATTCAGTAGTAGGACCAAAGCATATATTTTGACATCGTACAAGCCGCAGGAAAAATGCAGGAAGGAACATCAGAATGCAGCATCGCCCATAATGGTCCCTGTTACTTAAAGAAGCTGAGCATTGACTTTTGCGGCAACCGAGACGTTCTGGGGCCCAATACCGCGTGCAAATTAATGGTTTTGTTTCTGGTCTTGTTTAAACAGTTAACCCATGTGTTGGTTTGTCGAGTAAATAACCTGTGGGCCATCCGCGTTCTTGGACCACAACTAATTGGTGCCGTGACCAAGATTGAAGGATGAAGATCCCGTGGCCGCAGCCGTTCGAGCATGGGGACTTCCGGAGTTTCCTGGGGGAAATCGAGGACCTGACAGAGACGGTCGGCGTCAAGACCAATCGGGCGAAGCTGGCGGCCTGCGGATGCTGTTCAAGGGCAGGGCGAAGGCGGTTCTGGAGACGGCGCAAAGAGGCCTCGCGAAGCTGGAGTGGATCGCTGCGAAGGAGGCGTTGATCGCCGGGTTTGGCAGCCCAGCCGATTGCCAGGAGGCAATGCGACAGTTCAAAGGCGCCCAGCTTGGACCAAGTGGCGTCGCTCTTGTGTATGCCGTGTCACTGCGGGCAGTGTTGTCAACAGCCCTGCCAAATTTGGACCAGGATTCGGTACAACGCATGCTGACAGATCACTTCTCGGACGGAATGCCAGCAGCGGTACGGGATCAGCTCAGAGTGGCTCTCATCGAAATTTCCATCGACATGGAATTCGTCATTTTGACTGTATCGCTACTGTCGATTTCACGAGGAACTATCGTCGTTGGTAAGTTGTTTTATGTTTATCACACCTCGTGATAGTCACAATCAAACCGATATTCGAAACAAGTTTTCACCAGAACGGAGTGTAACCTTATTGCTGAAGTTGTACATCTGATTTGGATTTGGAATATTTGTTTCCGTATGAACTCCTCTTTTGTTCATTAATCTGGAACACATCCTAATAATCAATATTTCTCTAACAGGAGAAGCTTCAGTCCACTGCGTCACCGAGTTAATGGTCGTAAGCTTTGTAAATCGAGACTCATACCACCCCGACTAGCTCGTAGTATAATATCATACGTATATTGCTCACGACACTTTTACTGCTTAGAGTACTAGTAATCGTGTTCAACGTTTGACCGGAAGGTGCACTCAAATGTCAAACAATAAACTGTACTTCCTTGTTCGCCAGTCAAGCAGAAATTATCATAGATCACGTTAACTGAATGGATGTTTGAATCCAGGAAATTCACTTCCGTTTTGTTCGAAGAATGTAACCGCCTCGTATATATTCAGATTCAAAAGCGAATTTTAATCATACATCACGTTGATGTATATCAGAGTTTACAGTATATATATGTGTATATGTATATTTGAATACGTATACACATTAAATCGTATCACTGATAATCATTTTCCCACCAATTGCAACAAATATAATGCCAGCTATCCTGATTATTCTGTATCTGAATATCACGCTTAATGCACACATCTTGAAACTGAGTTACATTGTTCAATCTGCCAGAAAATCCGGAAACCTTTGCATCCGCTTTTCTGTGCACACTTGTGAAATATTATCAGGTCGAATTCCTCAAGTTAGAAAGATTTGTTTCTTCCAATGGCTATCGTGTTGTTGGAATCTCTTATCGTCATTTGACAATTTTACTGTGTAACAATCACAACTGGGAATTTTTGGTTTGTAATTTCTGAGTCAGAGGTAGTGGTAGATTACTGGAAATTTGATGCAGATTTTTAGTTTATATTCTGACGAATATGAGAGTATGGCAGTAAAATGAAGCACATTGTAGCATAGATACGGATAATTTAACGGGCTGTATGTTTCTGCGAGCATAATATGGTAAATGTAAACAGTATATCCAGGTCTACGACATCTGAGCGGTATAAAAACGCTGAGCACAATTAGGTTACTATTTCGAACAACATCCATATTTTTGGGTAACGTACAAAACACACGGATTTGAAATTAGCTGGATCATGAATTCAGTGGTTTGAACTACGTGAAACAATACACTGCCAACAAACGTGCTCTGTGCTTCCTCAGCTGGTATGTACCAACTACAAAATAGTCTTTCCATACAAATGTTGTATATACAGGATAAACCAGTACTGTTGACATCGTGATCGCGAAATGCATCAGATCATGTTCATAATCTAGTCTTTGTTGTCAAATTGTTCGTTTGTTTTCTGTCTAACTGCGAGATTCGCAACTGTATTCAATTAGGAGTCACTTCATGAGGCAGAATAGTTTGGAAACGTTCCGAATGAGATAACCATTTCAAGCTCGCAACTGTGAGTACACTGACTAGTGCACTGCTCTTTCCGCTTTGACACACGTTACTTCTACTAGCCAACGTTGTCGAGTATGATAAATAGCTGACATCATTCTATTTAAAATTTTCATTTATTCCGAGTGATTGCACAAATGATATGATGAATTTGCCTGTGTTGATTTATGGTAGATGAACAGCGTTCAGAAACTGTTTCGCTGTTACTGCTAACCCCCTACTTTGTAGTTACAAAGGAAACTCTACCGGGCAAGACGTCGGTTTTGTCCATCAGTGAACCACGTTACTTGCGATTTTCCCAATCTACTAAAGTTCATGAGTTATCGAGCTCATGTATCAACGAAAGCGTAATGCATATGTAGCGGAATATCAATGATGGGCTAAATGTTTGTAGTAATGGACGTGAGGATGATGTGACTACGTACAACTCTCACGTGATGGGACTGAGTTTAAGGTCAGGAGAACTGATGTAATTTAGTTAGACAGAGTTAGACCACGTTCGGCTTCTTCAAACTGGAAACGTTGTTCAGATTTCTTATCATCGTATCCCAACAAAATGCGCCGCACCTCAAGTAATCCAACACCATACATGTATTTGCAATGGTCTCCGTATACGCAACACAAATTAATGTCTGTAGCAAAATTAGGACCGCCGTGTTGTCCAGTAGTTGTATTGTCTTGTAACACAACACAAAATGACAACAGATGAGGAAGTTTGAAATCCACACCCATTGGTTTCATTGTGTCATATGGAAACTTTTTGTCGGCTAGTTCAAGGAGCTAGGCGAGCAGCAAACTACAGGCTATCCTAAAAGCAAATCAATGCTAACCATTTCATTTTACATGTGGACTAATTGTTAACTCAGGCTGTTCATTCTCATTGCAACTGATGTCGCCAAACGTGATTGTTGGTTTTATCGTTTTTGATGCTTTCTATATATTATAACGTACGAGCTTGTCAAAAAATATAGAAAAAAATATAAATGAAAATATATATGCATGAAAATTCTATTTTTTTGAGGTTCAACTACGTCATATTTTCATATACTGTAACATTTACTTTACGCAATCACATGATGCTTCAAAACTGGCACAATGAAACATTTGCCCTGTGGCGTTGAAACATGCTTCCAAATTGTATTTATGATTAGGCTAGTGGATACAAGTTATAACTTAACTGGGCAAATAAATAATAGGGATATAGCACTAATGTAAAAGAAACCTGTTTGATACAAAGCAGAATCGAGTAACGCTCATAAAATATATCGCTAAAATAATATATACAAATAGATTAATGTGACGGCACATGGATATGACAAATAAATTTACAGTTGATAACTGTAGAGGCTTGTGGCAAGGCAAAATAAATGATTTCATATAGCATTGTTTTTTGTATACGGCTTTGGCTCGTGAAGGTCAGTGATTAAGTGATAGCCTCAGAATAACTATCGTGGTGCGTATTCATCCCACATTGTCTATGAATCCGCATGTTCATTGTGTACAACTCGATGACATTACACGAATATATAATTGTAAACCAGCCCGTTCCATGCACTATGCTTTATAGCAGCTTAGGAAGTGCTTGATCTGTAATCTCATTATTCCCTACTGTTCTCTCTATGGTTGCTCTTCTAGCCACATTGTTACGCTATAATCATCCATTGTATCGTGCAGGTTCATATCTTTTTCTCCACAAAGTTATTCATTCGAAATCCGTTTTCTACAAACCCGTAGTACGATGCTTATTGGAAGCAAAGATACCTGATTTCACAATTAATTGTTACCATGTATGCAGCCTTGGATAATGGAGACCAGTAAACCATAGAGAGTTTCGGAATGGTATTGGAGGTGTATGCGTTCGTTGAAGTGCTCATATATAACGTTTTGATGAATCGAACGTTTCACCAAAATAGATCAAACCTTCGTAATAATTTTGACGATACATACGAGAGCTCAATCTCCTTGCAACTTCAGCACACCTATTTTGGTTTAGTATGAAGGGCAAACGCACACGCGTCAACACAGTCAACTAGCGCTTGCCTGAGATCAGGCTTCATGCAAACATTCCTCCGGTAGTGAGAAAGAGTGCTGAAGATTTTACCGAATGCAGTTTGAATCCATTTGGTTGTGTATCGTGTACAGTCCAATTTGATATGAAACACTATCGTTCTCATTCAAAACTATGTAATTCGACTTTTTAAAGTTTAAAAATCAGCTGGCAATAAGCAGGGTTTTTCATCGGCAAGCGGCAAACCAATCCACACGTAAATAGTTTTGCAGGTCAAACAGACAATTCTAATCCGAATCGTTACTTCCAGTTATCACATTTGTCAACTTACTGTCCATGTAAATACTCCGGTAGTTTGAAGAAAATATTCATCATCAATGGTGTGCTCCTCGCCTATAGTGAAACCTACTCCATCTGATAAGTATTGTATAAATGAAACCCATGGTTCATCGTTACCAAAGTTAGCGGGAACAACACTCAGTTTGCTAGTTCTACACAATTTACACTATCTGAAAACCTGTCGTCTTTCACTGAATGACATAATACTGTTCATTCTAGTGAGTTCACAATTTATGTTTCTGTGAGAACGGGAAATTTGTCCCCTGCTAAGTTAAATCACTTTGATAGAGAAAGTAAGTAACTCATTGACAACACACGGCAAGTGGTTTAATGGAAAGACGCGTGCATAATGTGAACAGAACTAATAGAAAACACCGAAATATCCCAACTTTCACTCTCTTCGTACTTTATTTTGAATCAGGTTGTCGGTATCAGAATGTTCAACAATTTTGCCGATTGTTGGGTTGATTATTTCTTCTAACCGTTTTTGAATAGACTACAATCCATACCGTATAGACTTCGTAACTAAATGTTACAAACATTGTTTTGTGACTTGTGTGCTTAACTAGCCATGTTAAAAAATTACTAGCATGCATATAATTACGTGATTGACTGTAATTGTGTGTGTAAGCCCTAGTTTAACTGTAACTCGGAGGACGAAAATTGAATAAACGAACACTAATTATCTGGTTTCTGTGTGTTATTATAATTTACCGACAACCTATCATACCGAATTTTTTTTAAATCACAAGATCGTACTACAGGTGAAACAAACACGCCATTTTTGTAAGTCTTCCATGAAACAGCCTATCAAACAACAGAGTGACATGGAAAGTTATTTTTATGAACTCTAATTATAATTTGTAAAATTTAGATTACCCGACTGATGGTGAGCGATTCATTTTGAATATGCACACTGAATGACAAATGAATAGGCGAACACTGGCTATATTTTGCCAGTGTTTTATTTTGGTTCATCTATCATCTATCGTGCCTTGATTCATAATAGATCAAGATGATGTGCTATGAGTAGAGCGACGACAAATTCAAATAACTATTCTTGAAACAGTCAAAAAAATAAGGTGGTCTGAGGATTGTTAACTGGTAAACTCATATTGTAATGTCTGCAAGTTGGACAATTCAACTGATGGTCAGCGAACCATTTTACCGAATTCAAGTTGATAGCATTCTAGTAGTTGACATTAATCCATACTTGTTAATAGTCTCCAGCTTCCAATTGATTAACGGTAGGTACTGAAACTGATAACATTGTTTTCGCGTAAAACATTGATTTCTACAAGAAATGACATTCGTATTTCCTTTTAAACTGAAATCATGCATTTAAAATATTACATGTTACTTACATCTTGAAAACTAATTAAAACGACCTATCAGCGATTGGGTTTACACAAAACAAGGACTGCTATCAGTTCCAGGGCAAACAAACTGCGTGAGTCAACAGTTTATGCACACACAAGACCGGACGGCAAGTATTGATTAGCATAGCCTCGAGAAGGGCAAGCAACTTCGGATTTCGATTACACAACAATACTTGAAACGAGTTGGCGGGGTCAACTACGTGACCTGTTTCCATGATGTACTTTGCAATGGATGAGATCGGATTTCGTATCACCCACTCTGTTGCCATTACCTGTTGCATCATGGCGCGCACCAACCACTTTGGCATATGCTCAGCCATTCTTTGTTGTGAGCGCCAATCTGTTCTACCGATATAGACATCACCGCAACTGCAAGTGAACTGAGACAAAACATCTCGGTAGGTCACGATTACGAATAAGCCAAGCGACACACTTAGTTATGAGTGGCAACCGCAATTCGGCCGCTGGGTATGTACGAGTTAGAGCAGACTGAAATTTTTGACTTACATCAAAGGCGATCATATCACAACTGAGTTTTTCTACACTGAAGAAACAAAATTTCTGGATAGTTGTAAGCAAAATCATTAAGACTTTTGATGAAATTTTGTAAACTAAACTGAGTTTGTATACTTTGTACACTTGACAAATGCACTATGGTTGTAAATGTTTTCAGATGGAGCGATTGCTAGTAAGCAGACCATGTCATAGAATGTATCAGGATTGTGTAACTTGTGATGCGACTAGCAACATGTCTAAAGATTTACCAAAAATATTTCGTTTCATTTCCCCTCTTCACAGCCGACAAACTGGAGGAAGGTAAGATGAATAGCCCTTCAATGACTCGACCAATTAACGCAACGTTCAGTTCATTACTGTGTGGACGGTACGAGGCGAATGTGCAAAAATCAATGTCATCTGACCATGATTTACCTGGAGATCACATTGGTCAATCTGCTACGTGAATAACAGTACCACACCCAAGGGATATTGACTTCAGTCGCAGGTTTGTTTACATCATTAGACGAAGCAACACAGAACGTGATTGTAAAACACCTGACTTTGTAACAGGATTGCGGGAGCGAAATCATGAACGGCAGAACAAACGATGTTTGTGTCGGGAACACCCCGTTACATATTATCAAGAAAAGACTGTCACACGATGACTGGTGTTACGAAATCTGCTGCAAAATTCGCATTTCATTCTCCAATCTCACACACACATCCAGATCGTCATGGCTAATTTTGCTAATTTGTGCTATAAAGATATTTAATGTACGCTCACGAGAGGACATTATTTCCCGTTGTGCTCTCCCTAGCAATCTTCGGCACTCTGTTACGTAATCCGTCTGATGTTTTTCAATTAATTTGGCGAAATTAGAAAATGAGTTCAGTAACAGATCACTGTTCTATTGACAACCTGAGTATTACAACCAGACCTCCTCAGACACATGCTCCAATGCTGATATTTATGTATACCGGTCGAACAAGATTAGTGGAAAGAGATACGAGACCAAACACCTTTGCAGAAATGATGAAATTATGTCAAGTTGAAAATCACTCACAATTGATCGCAGCTGTCACATTCACATAGACTTTCCAGTCGGCCCCTTTCGAATAGCAGAAGCACTAGACTCGAGTTTCGCTCTCATTAGAGCTCGTCAGTAGTGCATATCATCGCCACTGCCGGGAATTGAACCACGGACATTCTGTTCATGAGGCAACCGTGTTTACCACTGCGCCATTGACCTCACGTTAGGCACGATCGAATTATCATATGAGAACGCTCATCCACTTCCGTTTGTGAGTAATGATCAGTTTGCCCGATCGTCTGGAAATGGAGACACAGTTACTGTCTGTCAACTCCAATCGATAACCCCACGATTAGGACTTCCTAGTCAGGTCGAGATCTCCGATCTCATTAAACCTGCTAGGCGAGTCTAGTGCTCCTTTTCGAAAGGGGCCGACTGGAAAATCTATGGGAATGCGACATCTGCGATCAATTGTGATTGATGTTCAACTTGAAATTAACCAAATCCCCGACTACTCATCAGTGATGAAATTATGTGTTTACCACAGATGTTCAGGAGTAACAACAAGTTATTCACACATCAGCAAATACTGAGCATATCAAACAAGTTTATTGAACCGAGAAGCTTTTGATCAGTCCCTATCTGAGGTTGGTAAAGGAGTCCGCGCCTAACGCAGTAGCATTAAAAACGTGCGCAATTGATTTGGAGGAACATATTTCCAGCCAGTCTTGATTAGTAACTGAAAAATCACCACTTTAAGAACAGTTGACGTCCTGTGTAAAGTAACCTTGGCTTGCTGTGTTTGTATGGGTGGGTCATGAGACAATCACTTACCTTTAGAGTGGTCATCTATAATTTCCCCAATTTTGCCGGATATCCATCTGCACAAATGTGTCTGACTTTGCGCATGTGTATTCAAACCGTTCCACTTTTTATCGAAATTGCAAAATACTTCGGAAGCCAAAATAATCAGCGAGCCCCATATACTTACAAGAACTAAACACTGGATTGATCCATTGGGTTGACTTCACGTTTCAACGTTCGGAAAAGCGACCGGATCAGCAACCTCATGCTCGATCATAAAAGCTGGGGTAGTTTTGAGCCTGCTGACTACACCGCGACGGACCGAATTGTTCCAGGTCATTCTGTCCAAACAGACCACCGACTTGACGGCTACGTGGTTGTTTACTACAGATGATGTAACCGTTAACGACGTTAAAAGGAGCCATACTCTTATCAATCTACAAAGTATCGGCAAACGTCTCACAGCGACACTGTAAATTTGTTTGTGGCTCTTGTATTAAAAACAGAGGTTCATTTTGTTTGTGATTCCCAAGTAAGTCGGTGGACTGGCACCTGAAAAGTTGGGCTGTTCCGCTTCTTTACGTATGACACCAATAGTTCCTTTAGACAGCATAGTCATAAACATAACAAGGTCCATGCTAGCTACAGATTTCTCGGTGATATTAATTCGCTTAATACGTTCCGTTAACCGAACACTGTTACGTTGTAGTTTACATCATCAACTAATCTGTAAATGGGTGTCACCACCATATTCGAATATGGCGCAATCTTGGGCGGTTTCAACACCAGAGGGCAAACAATCAAAACCATCATGTTTTTGACAGTTGTTAATTTGCTGGACTTGAATCAAATCGATTGGAATGATTCACCCTCCGAAACGTAAACATTATCAGATATTGTGATGAGTAAAAATCAGAGAATATTGTCCTCATCTGCCTAGTTACAGAAAAGTCTCTACAACACAGTTCACTGATCGTACTCAACTAGACCAGTTATGTCTTAGTATACGGGATGCCTTTCCACGTGATTTAAAATGCTTGCTAGTTCGACTGCAATGCTACTACGGTATATTACAGTCTAAACTGGATACGTTTAGGCGTAGAATTCTGGATATGTTTAACTTATACTGTTATGCACCCGATTTCTTTCTACAAGTAAAACTGACAAACGCCACATTGGGATGACAGTAATATACGTAGGGATTCCAGAGAAAGTTGACTTACAACGTTTTCCATGATTTGTGAAATTTCAGTTCAACGTCTGTTGAAGGGTAAAGGTAAATGACGTGATTTCTACTGAGCGTTTTTATAAGTCAAACTTGTTCATCACTGCACCATCCACCTCACATTAGGCACGGCCGAATTCTCATCGCATGTAAACGCTCAACCACTTTCGCTTGTCAATCATGATCAGGTTGCCCGATCGCCTCCACACGAGACACACTAACTGTCCTATGAACTCCAATCGATAACCCCAACACTAGAACTTCTTTCCACGTTGAAACCACAGAAATCATTGACTTGTTGGACGGTATTTGATTACTGATGAGTAATAGGAGATTTTGGCTTCCATGGAGATTGAACATCACCCACAATTGATCGCAGCTGTCGCATCCCCATAAACTTTGCAGTCGTCCCCTTTCGAATAGCAGAAGCACTAGACTCGAGTTTCGCTCTCATTAGAGCTCATCAGTAGTGCATATCATCGCCACTGCCGGGAATTGAACCACGGACATTCTGTTCATGAGGCAACCGTGTTTACCACTGCGCCATTGACCTCACGTTAGGCACGACCGAATTATCATATGAGAACGCTCATCCACTTTCGCTTGTGAGTAATGATCAAGTTGTCCGATCACTTCGAGATGAGACATATTAACTGTACTGCTAACTCAAATAAGTGATACCTCGACTAGGACTTCTCGTCAAGTTGAAATCAAGGAAATCATTAACGTGTCCAGTAATGTTTTAATTAATGATGAATATTAGCGGAGTCCGGTTTGTCATGCAAATTGAAAATCTAGTTCAGCCACCTAGCAGTTCGGAGGACAGGTGAGCATTGGACAGGATTAAAAGTAACGTAATACTAAAGGACTGTAATTATAAGATAAACCTACAGTGAAAAAAAGTTGGCTAGGTATTGCGCAAAAATTATAAAGAGATGGCATTGGAGGTAAAACTGATCAATTACTTCAATTCCACCTATCAGTAGAAGCATGTTTCTCCAGAATTAAATGTGACTGATGCGATGTCTAGAGAAGTATCAAAAACATCAGGAAAGATTATGAAACTCTGGCAGCGGGGTCCGAGTAGTCCACCGAATCAAAAACAACAGTCACTGTAGATGTTTAATTCATCGTACTTATTAAAGGGGAACCCTGAGTTTAGACGCATTCTTGATGTAACCGCGAAATCCAACCTCAGTCTTATATTGGACCAGCTGTTGTAAACAAACTTAAGATAAATCAGACTATTACGGGACGTCGCTCGGTTATCACGTTGGTGATGAGGTAAACTATACAGAATGATTCAGAAAGAGTAGGGTCACTTCATGTGTCCGAATTGAATGCCTCCGTCTCAAAATAGTGGGGTTCATATGAGAACGTGGGGTCTCCACGTCATTGAAGGTGCTGAGTGCCTATACCATAAACTGTGATCTGGTGAGTAAATTCGCTAGATTGTGGCCAAGTTGAAGATGGAATCCTGTATCTTAACGGTAGAACTCGACCAGGGAATGAAGACAGTGCAAACCTGATGTTCATTCCTTGCCACGGTGCTGTCACATGTTTTTGGTCCGTCACTACCACCAACCCACTGGTGCCTCTCATGTGTCTGCCAACATCATAAAACAGTTTTTGTTTTCGAGGGGTGTAGTTACAGTTAAGCGGGTGCTAACCGTAAAAGAGTTTGTGCTGAGTATTGTAGTCATAGTGATGCATCAATGCCATCGATGAGAACGTCGACGGACCGTTACACACTCAAGTAATGTACAATGCATTAATTCGATCTGTTCAGGGTACGTATGGAATGTAAGATGAACAACCGTCACATTTGCAAGGTTGCCTGGTCACAGACGCGTCGCACTGACGTAGAAGTAACCCATTTCAAGACTACGGACTACGTATGGCCTTGATGCGTCTTTATACAGGCAAGTCACGCGATAGACGACTTACGGTGATCCCAAAATTGGTTGTGTCGGAGTAGAGCTGAAACTAGGGTATCAATCCATAGACCAATCTGTGTCGACGGATAGGCTATCGAAACAAGAAAGTGATTGGCGATTCAATCTTCTGAGTGCAAGTCATCTGGACTGGACTCGGGAAAGGAAGATTCATACAGTGACACGAGTGTTGTCGTCAGTAACACAACAAAAATATATGATAAATCAATTCTCAACAGCGAGATGGAAGCTGAATAAATAATTACCAACAGGTCGTTCTTGCATATTTATGACGACTCAGACAATTTCCAGGTGCGTCGTCCTAGTGGTTTGCTGGTGTTATGCTCAACTTTAGGCTTACTTACAGATGAGAGGACACTGCGTGAACGATACACCAAGACTGGAGAGACAAGCACGACATCTATCTTGAGTGTGTTGAAGACGATGACGGCGTGAACATCTTCCCCAGTTACAGATTACCTCTTAGTGGTTGGAGTCCTTGCGTGATCTTCAAGTCAACGGTGTAGTTCTTCACGAAAAGGCCTTCAGGAGTTATTGGTCCCAGGGTGTGATCACCGAGGTATTTCCTGGTGACGATGGACACGTACATTGGGTGCCAGCAAAAACTTCAGATGACACTGTAAGAATTGGAAAAAATATTTTTGCGTTCGCGGAATAATATCGGGTTATTACGGGTTAAACGAAGGGTATAGATTCCTCTGTTCAACCAGCCACTCGGTGCCGTTCTTATTACCACCCCGAGTTCGAAAAACCAACCGGTTTTTAGAGCTCAGTTTTGATTTTGTTAGGATGTGTTGTATTATGTTTTCAGATTGCTGTGCTTGGTTTCATTATTGTTGCGAGGTTGCCCTCACTTTTACACCGTCTGAGCCATGTAAACTTCTTAGTGACAAAATTGGATATTCTCCTTCTCGTTTCTTCTTCGAGATACACATAATTTCTATCATATTTTGATACATGAACAGTCGTTTTGCTCTGACCCAATCAGAGATCAGTTGGTTGTGTGAGCTCAATTCCGTTTCATCGTCCTTCATCACTCAGCGCTGGCCAATTGTCGATTCTGTAGTACCAACGACAACTTCGTTCAATTTTCGAGGACCGTCCACATTCAATTTGAGAGGCTTCATTTTCTTGCGTACATATTCAGTTAGTACCCCATCAACTTCTTCTTATTTGAGCGTGTCCTCACCAGCCATTTGGAAAATGAATCATCATTCTAGCCATTGTATATTGAGGAAGACATTCATCTGATCGCTAGATTAGTGGTAACTTCGGTGTGACCTTGAATTGTTAGTCAACGTTTCGGTGTCACTCTAAATTCTCAATAGTTTTCCCGGGTACGTTATCGTTCAACGAGGACGAGTAACAACACTCTCATTTCATAGAAGCCGGACGCTCTTTGATGGTGACAAAATCTGACAGTGCAGGATTTGCCACCGGTCCTGATGAGTATTGCATTTGAAAACGTTGTTTCAATTGAGGAAACAAAAGCCGTACATATATTGTGTGGAAATAACAAAACGTAGCAGACAAGTCAAGAGGCCATGCCCATAATGGATCGAGATAAACATTAAGGAAACTGACGTGGATCGGTATAGTTATTCCACAACACAATTCTTCCAAGAAGAAGTTTTAGGAAAACTTTTGAACCCGCTAAATTGCACGCAATCGATAAGGCCTCTGATCCGCTTTTATTTGGTACCAGCCTGATGCCAGTAGCCCTCCAAACGCCAGCAATTTTTCATAGTTTGATGCACGCACTAAATGTATTCTTCAAAGGAGCGCCCAACAGTCTAGCACATGGTTTGATCTCAAGAGGCGACATTTCGTCAAGCTCATCTGTCTCGTCAGACATCAGTTAGAGATTTTCTTCATATACAGCTGTGCATTTGATAAGCAAGCGGTTGTCATTAATGTTGTCTTACGGGAATACACTTGTTCAAAAAGAATGTACCATTTTCATGTTGGGATCATCTGTCTAATTGGGATTTTCACAACTCATATATTCCGTGGCTGAAGATCTCGGATTGAAACACAAGTATACAGGATCAATTGCGTCAGTATTGCTATTGCTTGGTCGAGGTGACCGTGAACTGAATAGGGGCAATGAAATGAAACTGTGAAATACATAGACCTCTTGCTTAAGACCCATTTCTCAGTTTCAGCCCTGTGGTTTGTCAGCTGTGAACATCTTGCTGTTGAATGTATGAGTCAGTAAATAGCTTATTTTGAGACTTCCAATCCCCGTAACAAAGCGGTCAGGATGCATTACACCATTGCTCGATCGACCCAGTTTGAAGGGAATGGTCGTGGATAGCGGTATGGTTATGGTGAATCACATTGCAGCCGTGCGGTCGAACGCCACTGCACTATCTGGGCTGTGTGATCTCGCGTTGTTTTCTGATATACCTTGTAACAGCATTTGTTCTGACACCCTGACTAGCATCTATGACCGTTTACTTAGACTCTTGCTTTCAATAGCCGGCTCATCGCATACTTTTGTATTTCTCGTTTTGGGTAAAACTATTGACCTGATTGCCTTGTAGACGATCCAATAATGGGCCACCGCTTCATTTTCTTCGCAGTTCAATAGCGCCTATTCTTTTGTGATTTTATGACAGCTGAGCATCTGAGAAAACTCTTGGCGTGCTACTTTTCATGATGATAAAGGAGGTAAGAAGGCATATGTCATTCTCAAGTTTATTAACTCACACTTGCCAGTAAGTACGTCAACTAGGTTTCCAGAAGTGTTATTATTGCCCATTAACTAATTATGGGGTAACCATCATCGACCGCAAAGCTCTGATTGAATGACTTTGAAATGATTGCTCAATTCACTTGATCGCCCTAACATCCGCAAGCATTCAGATGATATTTTGTGAACCCTGCGGAAGACCTGCTTCGTTTCAAAGCGGTCGTCCATATTGTCAAAATGTGTAACTAGTGCGCTGTTGATGTTTCTCGTTAAACCGTTCCCGAGCAAGATAGAACGGTGTCCTTTGATTCGTTTGGACAAAGACCTAGTCCTCCGCTTTGCTTCTTCTGCCGCACAACGACGGCAGAAAATTGCCCAAAACCATCAGTTCGTCGTACACGGAACATTTGTCATCCGTACGAGTGGGGATGACTTTTTTTCCAACAGTGATTACCGGATAATGTGACTGAATAATGATCACGTTCCGAGTTATAAAACGGTCCGGATAAGCATTTTCTCTTAGTACATTAACGATTACTTACAACCCTTGTTCTACTCTCTGTTTAGAACAAATTTTCCTCGCTCTGATTATTAGACATCGAGATGCAGTGATAGTCCGGAACGATTTTATTGAGGATCAGTTCGCCAAACTCTCGTGGACCACCCCAGCCGTCTCTCGCTTATAGGTCCATCAGATGTTCACAAGCCAAATCAAACACCGAGGTTCATCGTGGATATGCGCAATTCCCCTAATCATGCGACGCCGTAGTGTTCAGTACAACACCTTGAACAAATTCGTCAGAAGTCATGCTCGCGTAGTTTATGTGGCCATTTCAATTTCGTTACCGTGATCAAAAATACTGTCAACCAGCATAATTGAGTCCAGTGGCCACGGACTTATTTTCGAAACTATTCTCTTTGATTCCGTCAGGGCGTGGGATCGAGTGTCACACGGTTCACTCTTACATAAACTAGAAGCTTACAACGTTCAGCTTCGGATTCTCCGTTGAATAACCGTGTTTCTGATTACTCGAAATTCTAGGGTCAAAGCGTAGTACAGCCTCTTTTCTTCTACATCCATCTTGACGATTGTGCCTCAAGACTCTGTCCTTGGACCGCTGTTATTTTTAACGTGTGTTGACGATCCTCCAGAAGCGATCTCCAGTAACTTCTTTCTCTATGTAGATGAGCTTAAAACGTAGAACTTGTTTCGGCTCAGTATTTTACAAGCTTAAATCCAAGCTATCAAACAATAATCACGAGAATGATGCCTCTCAATCAGTGACAACTTATGTGAAGGTGTGTATGTCGAAAAACGTGTTTACTGCATGTACTGCTGAAAACGCTGTAGTCTTAGTCAAAATAGATCTCGAGAAAGATCTAGGAATCTGGCTATAGTCCAACCCATCTTTATTCTATCATCATAAAAATGTAGCTAGAAAGCGTCATTCTGTACTGAATATGATGATAAAGAAAAAGGTGTTCCAGGCCCGTTTGCTGAAATATGCCAACCCAACGATGTTTACTGGCCTCAAAAAGGACATAAGTGCGCTGCAGTCTGTTCAACAAGCTGTTCCGAAAACAGCATAAGGTCTTCGAAATTGTACTTGCCTATCCCAGCGGGAAGTTCTTGATCTTCATCCACTCGATCTCCACCCACTTCGAAGCGACCTAATCCTCAATTACCTCCCGTCCTACGACGGACTCGCAAATACATTGTTCAATTTTATTGACAAAACCGGTACACAAAATAACTAGAAGTCACACAAATTAAGGCCCCGGTTTCTTCTTGCACTATTTTCCAATCGCTCAAACAGTGGCTGTTTAGAATATGTTACCCTCAATCGTTACCCATGTCACATTTGGCTTGAAAATTAAGATATCTTAGTACTCGTATTCAAATAATTAAACTAAGCATTAGCTGAATACTTTAAAACTGTTTGCCTCATATGATCGCGCATCTCCATTCGTGTTTCTTCGCCTCCTAATAAACCACCTGGTAATGTTTCTGTGTCGTTAAACAGCCTTTTCAATCTTTATATCGGCCTTATAAAGCAACATCGACGATTGAATGATTGGTACACGAGTTAGAGGCAAAGGCCCAGGGTACTTGGATCCAGTAAGTTTCTATCGTTCGATGTGAAACGGACGTTGGTTGATCTGAAAGGCAATTGTTGAAAACAGAATGTAACACCCCCACTGAGAATCACAGTAAATACCAGGAACAGGATAATAATTTTGGCATAATGAATTTTCAAGTGAATTGGAATCAAGTATTGTTTAAAGCCGATCTCTAGAAAAGCCATTAACGATCTCAAAAGGAAGACTGTTTCAAAGGCCAATAACCCTGTGAGAAATGAACTGCTGCCTAGTGAACTTACAAGGAGGAAACTTGAAAAGTTTTCTGCTATCTCCTCGCCGACCGTCATCATTCGCCATGATAAAGAATCGTTCAACGAGACCTAACCTAAAAAAGAAGTAGGTGAGAATTAAATCACCGAATAGTGTAGTGCCTACAATTCAAAATTATAATTTATAATTTACTTCCTCACGTTTTTGCATATACCGTTTCGTTAACCTCATCTGTACACTTGTTTGAAAGCATCATCATCACTTTTAAAATTTGATCGGTAGCAAGAATGAACGGGAATTCACCGCACACCGTCTCTGTATCCTTCATTCGTGCGGATTTTCGCGCTGGTGAAATAATTGCATGGTGAAATATTTCAGCTGTGCGTATCGGCTGATCTATCGACGTTCAACGTTTGTCATCGCACCCCACGTGGGGAATTATCCATCGTCATCTACTGAACACGCGATCCGGTGCTGATTTTCTCTAGTGTAATAGCCTATTCATTTCAGTGGACCTTGACTTATCAGTAAGTCGTTCCCATTTTACCGACTGGTCTTCCGTTTTATTTGTAAACGCAACCTTTGCGCCAAAGTGTTACCGTTCCGACTTATTTGGTGCCACCATAGTTTGGTCATTTCTATCACTTGATTGATTAGGCTACTAGAAAATTGATAAGCCCGATTATTTTTTGATATTAGCAATGTTAACGACACCATGGACATTGACATAAACGTTTGATAGAGATGTGCCATCGTATGAACAATATGGCTTTGCAGATCAGCGAGCTGAAGAGGCATCCACCAAGAAGCCGTGCACGATCTAACTCCCGCAGTCCATCAAGATGGTGTTGGTACCACCAAAACCTTAGGTACATAGCGAAGAAGGGCACCAAGCCGTGCACATTTCGAACTTGCCACGAGTCAACCTTCAAACCAGCAGGCTATCCAGCAACACCGACTACTGTCGCTGGCCCAGCAAGTACCAGTCGCCTAGTTTTCATTGAGGATCGATCAACCGGCTTACGGTTTCTCATCGATGCCAGAATTAAGTTTAACGTCATTCCACCACAACCAAATGATCGACTCCAGCCTGGCCGGTACACTTTACAGGCTGCGACTCAAAGTCGTATCACAACCATCGGGGAACGTTTTCTCACTGTCGATCTCAGTCTCCGGCGATGCTTTCGATGGATCTTCCTGCTTGCTGATGAACACACGCCACGCATCGGTGCCGACTTCTTGTCACATTTTGACTTTTTTAATAATGTCAAGAGGCGTAAGCTAATTGACAACACTACTGCCTCCACAGTAAATGGCGTCTAATCGACGATCGCACCAACTGGCATCCAGCCTGCTTTTTCACTGGCACCGTCTTCCGCTGCACTGTTGGAAGATTTTTCTTCGTTAATTCAGCCATGCTCACATACCGAGACGGTTAGGCACAATGTCGAACGTCATGTTGCACCACGCGGTCCTCAGCCTTTCTCTTGACCACGCCGTTTACATCTTGACAAACTCAGAATAGCAAAGACTGAATTCGAACACATGTTTAAATTAGGCATATTTCGACCTACAAACAGCTCTTGGGCGATACCACAACACATGGTAACCAAAAAGTCTCCGGGTGATTGGCAACCTTGCGGTGATTATCTTGCTCTCAACAACTGCACAATTCCGGTCAGGTACTCCATGCCACATATGCACAATTTTTCTTTAGGACTCGCTGGCGCTACTATTTTCTTTAAACTAGACCTCGTATGCCCTTATTATCCCATCCGGGTCGCGGAAACGGACATTTCGGTGACAGCCATTACAACACCTCTTGGACTTTTTCAGTCTACAGGAATGTCCTCCGAACTTCGTAATGCCGCTCATACCTTTCAGCTATTCATGGAAAAATGGCTGCGCGGAGTCCGTTTTGCTTACATCTGCATCCGTGATGTCTTGATCGCCAGCCGCACTTGCCTCATGTTCGTGCCTTGTTCGATCGTTTCCCGCAATATGATATGAAAATCACCATTGATAAATGTGCCTTCGGGGTTAGTGCATTTGATATCCTGGGATGTCGCATCGATCAAACCGGCATCACACCTCTGCCATAGGGAAGAGTTTATCTTGATTTTTCCGATTCTCACCACGATTATCCAACTCCGACGATCCCTCGGCATAAGCAACTATCATCGGCGTTTTATCCCCCATAGCACGGACACTTTAGAATCTCTGATAGACCAGGTCGACTCAAAACGTAAATCAGTTGAACTCACACTTGAAGCCAAAGTAGCTTTCTCAGCGGCAGAGGGAGGCTTATGCCACTATGCTTCATTAGTTGCGATCCCAACAACCGTCTTCTTCTCACTAAGGATGCATCGAATGCTGCCGTCGGCGCAGTCTTAGAACAACTCGTAATTGGTAAACAGCAACCCTTGGCCTTTTTCTCTCGGAAGCTATAACCAGCGCAGAAGAGGTACAGTACCTACAGACGTGAACTGCTGGCTATTTGTTTGGCGATCCGTTACTTTCAACATTTTTTCGAAGGCCGACATTTTGTCGTGCAGACAAAGTACAAGCTATTGATATTTGCCCCTCACGCTAAACATGATCGGTACTCCCCACATAAAATGAGACATATGGACTACAACTCCCAATACACCGCGGATGTCCGACACATACAGGGTAACGCTATCATTGTTATTGATTTATCACGTCCTGACGTCAACTCAGTTAAATCGCCAACCTCCTTCGATTTGTCCCATTTGGCCACTAACCAGCAATGCAGTGAGGAGAAGAAAGACGTTTCCGTTTGTAAGTCCTTGAAGTTTTCTGTCATTCCCCTATCGATACAAGCTTGTGAAATTCTATGCGGCATCCTGCGAGTCGCTCCTGTTTACCTCCTCCACATTGCAAGGGAATAAATGAGCATGTAAATCCATACCCACACCCAGGGAAAAAAAGGATGCATCTATTACCAACCCTTAATCTTCGGCTTCTTCCTAACAACAGCAATCTCTCACGTGGCACACCTTTTAAAGTAAGACTTAACCAGAACCCCACGATTTCCACCAGGGTTGCTTATCACATGCTTAACGCCCCTTCTTATGCGAACAGCCCCCAAACTATGAATTCTCACCTAAATGCAGCCCGTGATCCCTTTGCTGACAACGTGCAAGTAAATATGACCAATCTATTCCAATCTTATCTTTTTCATTGCGTCACACACCGTTTAACCCTCTTCCGCAGTGCCCAGTCCATCTCCCAAATTCCCATTGCCCCACCACACCTTGCTGACACTTTTCCAAAATTTTCTGCCATGGACTCAGACGCAGACGACATTCCATTAGTCACCGAGACGCTCACCATAACCGCATCAGACTAAGTGACAATACCAGAGTCTTAAATCACAATGACCCTCCAGTTGAGACATTTTGAAGGTTTGCAACTGTTGTCGATTAAGGAAAATGCGCTATGTTTGTTGATTTTGAATGCACGTTCACTAGTCTATAAGATGCATATTTTCAGTTCTGTCATCTTCTTATATAGTCCTTGCGTTATTCTGGTCACTGAAACTTGGTGTACCCCTGAGACTTCAAACACATAACTAAATGTTATAGGTTATCATATGTTCCGTAAAAATCGCGGTACAGGACGCAGAGGTGGATGTGTAATTTACTTAAAGGAGCAACATTCTGCAACCATACTCGATGAACCGTGTCTTGATAAGATTGACGACTCATTGTGGCTATCAGTTTCAACAGAATCCTGTGAACTACTCTTTGGATGCGTCTACAGACCACCTAACGCCATTCATGGCGGCATGAATAACCTTATTAACGGACTGAATAATTTATCAACATTGCCCACACAGTACAAAATAATTGGTGAAGATTTCGATATACCCAACATCTCTTGGACCTCTTTCACAGACCCTGCAAATTAAGCAAAGTTTCTCGTATGTGTCCAAGTAAATGTTTGGTGCCAACACGTTTTAGCACCTACCAGACCAGACCACACTTTAGATCTCATTTTTACAACAGGTATTTTTCTTCTGCTAAAGTATCCGTTCTAGAACGGTTTCCAGGAAGTGATCACAACGTAGTCAACTTAATGTTCGACCTATAAGCTGTAAAAAAGTCGAACGTAATATGTTATCGCCAAATAAAATTCATCGACTGGAACATGTTCACCACTCCGTTGAGATGCTTGGAGTGCAACACATAATGAACACTTCGGGTTTTGCATGAACATCTAAGCCCCGGAAAGACCAAAGCGCAGTTATGCGTGCGTTAAAGACAAGAATCTCACTCCAAAGGAGCAATGTAAGCTCAAAAGTCTCAAATCACGGTATCGAAGAACACATGGTTTCACTCTTAATATTAAAATGCATAAAATGTTTGACACTATAGAACATAGAACAAAATTGCTCCACGTAAATGAGGGACAACGTGCGCTGAACAGCAAGGAAAGGAGCTCTGAGTTGAAGCAGTCGTTGAAACGCGAGAACTGTACAAGGGACCCCACCATTTCAATAGTTACACTACAAAACAAAACTATCGTAGATGATCCTGTAACAATCCGCGAGGCCTTCAATTCATACTGTGCTGCCTCCTTTGACATTGAGGAAAATATATTGCCTCCATCTCTCTCTGTAAAAATAAACACGTCCCCAAGCCACGATACTGCTGATGCAGTAAAAATACGCTCTCAGTTAGGTACTATCAAACATTCTTTTCTTCCTGGTCCAGAGGGTATACACTCTGTTGCTGTCGGATATGGAGGGGATGACATTCCTCTCTATTTTCTTAATATTTGTACACTTTCTCTATCATTGTGCTCCTTCCCTCTCCAATGGAAAATTCTATAATTCAGCCCGTTACAAAGGTGGCTCGCGGCGAGACATCAACAATTATCGTCTTATTAACCATACTTCAATTTGTTCTAGAGTGTTGGAAAGGATAATAAAATGTCGCATGGTGGAATTCTTATTATCACAAAATCTTATAGACCACTCCCAGCATGGGTTCCTCAGCAAACGTTTGTGCATCACGTGCCAGTTGGAATTCTTTACTCATGTTACAAAATCTGCTGATTCAGGGAATTATACTTTTGGACATGCGAAAAGCATTTGGTTGTGTTCCTCATAATCGTCTTCTGATCAGAAAAACATACTTCAATATACGTGACCCATTGCTCAGCTGGTTTGTCTCATACCTTGTAGACCGCACACAAACAGCGACAATATGAGATAACAGCTCAACGCCCAGACCAGTCACCAGTAGAGTGATTCAAGGAAGCGTCCTGGGACCGTAACTCTCTCTCATGTATACAAATGATATCTGCAAGGTTATCAAGCATGGCAAACTATTCCTATTCGCTGCTGACATCAAACTTGTCTACACATCTCCCCCTGGCGATTTCAATTCTTGTTTAGGTAATATACAGGAGGACATCATGTCATTAGTCTTGGTGTCAAACTTGGCTCATGAAGTTTTCAGCCAATAAATCCACCATTGTTGTACACGGTTGTCGTATACCAGAGTACTTTATAAAACTAATTGGTCATGGTATTTCAACTGCCAACTCAGTCCGCGACCTGGGTATGCGTTACTCAGACTCATTCAATTTCGCTGAACATATATCCTTCCTGTTAACTAAAATCAGACGAACGATTGGATACATTAAGCGCTCATTCTTCCTTCCTGTAGCTCATTATCATCATCATCATCATAGACAGCAATACATCAGTGGTTCACACTGATGCTTAACTGCCACACAACCACGAAGAAAAAGTAAATCTTGTATAGGAAGAGAGAAGAAAAATGGTTGGGGAGGGGATCTAACCGCTAAAATACAGCTACGTCCATTTCCAAACATACAACATCAAGGTGCCCACACCTTGCAACCAAACAACTAAGCTGTAAGTGAAAGTAGGGTGTCATCAGCAAGACATCTTCCTTGCGGCTTTCACTGTCCCGCGTCATTAAGTGCACTCACTTCACAGAAAACTCGACCAAACAACGACAACATTCACGCCACTGAGCTCGGTTAGCCGCCATCTCACCTAACGTCCAAGTCACCGACTTTGAGTCACGAGAGCTCCAGCCCGGAAGACGAACCCGATCTACAATAACCAACCTCTTCGTGAACGACTTCATTGTTCCACGCTAGGCCATCATCTGTCGCACTTTGCGCCAATTGACCGCAGCGTCGGAAAACAGTGATCGGTGTGGCAGACGACTTGCTGGCATCCTTAGTATATGACCAACCATCTAAGTCTGTGCAAAGTTAAGGACTAAACGAAAGAATTCGTTTGACAATCA